>NBIL01146823.1:0-11660 GCA_002752925.1 Viola pubescens var. scabriuscula | reverse complement strand
AGGTCTCGGACCTACCCCAACAACCCTTGAACTACCCTTGCCAAGAACTAGAGATTTAGCTACTCATACTCATAAGGAGATAAATCATAGAGAAGAAAAAGCATAGTAATTAAGGAACAGATTTAAGGGAAAGAAACTTGATTAATACCGGCCGGAGCAAGGCTCCGGTTTGATGCTGGAAAAATGCTACAAGCCTGAAGGTCGGGGTCTCGGCGTGCTAACAAGGGCTATTTCTCCTAGTGAGAGATTAGAGAGAGAAATAAACTATGGAAATATGATCAGCTAAGATGAGATGATCCTAACAAGATGCCCTAAAGGTCCTATTTATACTAGGAATTATGTTCATAAAATATCTTATCCTAAACAATGGGACAAATTCCATTTAAGGAAGCCAAAACATGCTCNTGTGGCTGCAGGTCTGGGACAGACTTGGACAGAAAAAGGTCTGACTTTTGCAGGTCGGGGGACAAGCTCTGGGAGTGGCGCCGAACTGTCTGAAAAGTCTCTAGCGAACTCTTTATCGTGTGACACGTGGAGATATCCTTCGGGACCTTGGGCATTTGAGCGGGGCCTTGACCTCTGATCGTGGGAGGTATTTTCTGGGGGTTTGTACAGAAGTGTCATCAAGGTGCCAAGGGAATACGTGGATGTTCTTTTTGTCGAGTGACGTACGAACTGTCATTGGTCGCCCTTCGGGGTCTTGACTTGGAAACGTTCGGGACCTCGGCTTCTGATTTTGATGTCGAGGTCTCGAATTGGTCTTGAAGCTTTGACTTTGCACGAAATTGCCCTGAAAACATGTGTTTTCGCATAATTTCTCATTCTAGGCTCAAATCTGCGAAAGTGATGAAAATAAGGTGAAATTAGCAGAATCTTGCTCTAAAAGAGTGGAATAACAAGAGGAAAATCATGCTTAAACACACGTTATCAAGTTCGTCAAGGGAGGAGTTCGAGTCTGGTTTCTCAGGTGGCGCTGAAGACGGTGGCGGTACCGGTGAGGGTTAGTCTATTTTTGGGATGGGTTTGTTAGGAAGAATGGCTACGATGGGAGAATGGGATTCTGTGGAGGAGGAGGAGCTTGAGTTTGAGCTGCTTGATGCAAATCCTCTAGGATATGGGTCTCCTTTAGGTTTTTCCTTGGGAATCTTGACTCTGACCATGGCAGAAAGAGGGATGGTGGAGTTGATGAGAGTGTACTGAAGGTGGGGGTTACGTGTTTGATTGGGAGAGGAAGAGAGAAGAAAGCACAGGGGAAATGGGAAACGTGTGTGGAGTGGCAGTTCTGACAAGAAAGGGAAGTGGGGAAAGTGGGGAAAAGGAAAGGACGGAGAGAGAAAAGATTTGATTTGTTTCCACTTTGTTCGCCACGTGTCGCAAGAGGAGATGAGGGGAATCCCCTAAGATCCCAGGTCTACGCCTGAAAAACAAAAAAAGAAAAAGCTAACATCCATTTTGAAATTCAAAAAGGGTTTAGGGGAAGATGAAACTAAAAAAAGGGAATAAAGGGAAGATAAATACAAATAATAAATATAGATATTTAAGAAGGGGGACAAGATAATTAATGATAATCCTCGGATTTGGGGTGGCCCGGGATTAGGAGGAGATCTGGACGGAGTAGTGACGGATACAGGGTCCTCGGTCTGGCCAACCTGTCGTCGGTACCTGCAAGGCGCCGGAGGGGGTCTCCGGCGTAGATACTCCGATGCCAAAGYCAGTGAATAGTGTAAGAAAATAGTATGGCAGAGGTTTGGCAAGCTTGCTTCAGCCTTACCTTCAGATCTTGTCTTAAGGGGTATTTATAGGGAGAAAATAAGGATACCGCTCTGTAGGGAATGTCGTTAGGAGCGGAAAAGGTCCAGGACATGACGGGCGGAAAGACCCGATGACGTCATAGGCGGGAAGGTCCGATGACATCATAGGCAGGAAGGCCCTATGACGTCACGGGCGGAATGTGCCGAGATAGTGCCAAAATGCGCCTGCGGCCTATAAGCAAGAGTAGGTTCCGGACGGGAATGGGATAACGCCTTTCTTGATATGGGACCCCATCGGTGCAGTCGACCATTCCGTCCCCGAGAGTCTAACGGTTGTGATATCGTCGTTTCTGATGCTCTTTACGGGTGTCCATTCCGGTAGGGACTTCCCGGGTTGCTACAGTGTCTTGTCGGTGCCGAGTGGGAAAAGACCATACCGCCCTCATCGGTATGTCAATAGTTATCAATTAATGAGGGAGATTTTAGTGGGGATAGGAAAGAGAGCTTAATGATGAGTAGTGGTTAGATAAGGAATAAAATAAACAAAAGTAATACTAAGAGATAAAGCTAGCATGGGAAACATAAAAAGTAAAACAAACCAAAACAAAAGCGTCAGGGCATTAAATGAAAAGAGTTGACGACGCAGTGTGTTAAATAAAAAGATATGAGAGGGAGAAAAGGGGTGGAACGACACATGAAATGTCTCCATGCTTGGCCTTCATTAACGTCCAGGCCTCGACGTTTGCATGACTGTCGAGGGCTAGACGGGTGGGTGGCAACCCCATCTTCTCAATTGTAGATGGCTTGAATCCTTCATAGAATGGTTTCAACCTGTGCCCATTGACTTTGAAAATTGCTCCGTCTCTAGGATCTAGGATCTCAATGGTGTCATGGTAAAAAACAGTTGTGACAATGTATGGTCCTGCCCATTTAGATTTAACCTTGCCTGCGAAAAGACGAAGGCGAGAGTTGTACAATAAAACTTTCTGACCAGTAGAAAAAGATTTTAAAGATAGAAGCTTATCGTGCTGGATTTTGGTCTTGCCCTTGTAGATTAAGGTGTTCTCATATGCATCATCTCTCAATTCTTCCAACTCTTGGATTTGCAGACGACGATGCTTCCTAGCTTCCCTCAGATCCATGTTAACTTTTTTAATTTCCCAAAAGGCATTGTACTCAAGTTCAACCGGTAGGTGGCATGGCTTGCCATAGACGAGACGATATGGTGTCATCCCAATCGGGGTCTTGAAGGCTGTACGATAGGCCCATAGAGCATCATCCAACTTAAGACTCCAATCTTTACGGGATTGATTGACCGTTTTCTCAAGAATAGATTTGATCTCGCGGTTGGAGACTTCAGCTTGACCATTAGTCTGGGGATGGTAAGCCGTGGAGACTCGACGAGTCACACCATACTTGTTTAATAGTGAAGAGACAACCCGATTGTAGAAATGTGTCCCTCTATCGCTTATTAGGGCACGAGGGGTTCCAAACCTGTTGAAAATATTAGTGTCAAGGAAGTTGACTACCACCTTTGAGTCGTCTATCTTGGTAGCCTTGGCCTCAATCCATTTCGAGACATAGTCGACAACAAGGAGGATGTAAGTATGGCCGAAAGAGCTTGGAAAAGGTCTCATGAAGTCAATGCCCCAAATATCAAAAATCTCACAAGAGAGGATACTCGTCAAGGGCATTTGATTTCTGGCTCCAATATTACCCGTCACTTGGCATCAAGGGCACGATGCGCAAAACATGTAGTTGTCTTTGAAAATGGATGGCCAATAAAGACCAGCTTCCAAGACCTTCAGGGCTGTCTTTTTAGAGGCAAAGTGACCTCCTTCAGTTGCTCAGTGGCAGAATTTAAGGATCGAGGGTACCTCATCCATGGTCACACAGCGTCGGATGATCTGGCCCGAGCAGTGCTTCCATAGGTAAGGGCTGCCCCAGATGTAGTACTTGGATTGTTTCCTAATTCTATTGCGCTCAGATGTCGAGGCATCGGCGGGGTAGGAACCGATAGCACAGAAATTGGCGATGTCGGAGAACCATAGAAATTGGACAGCTTGGGCAACACAAAGGCGTTCATCTAGAAAGTTATCTCGGATGGAAATTAGAGAATCGTCTTCTTAGGCTGCCAATCTACTCAAGTGGTCCACTACCTGATTTTCCTTTCCGCTCGTCTTTGATTAGAAGATTGAACTCTTGAAGAAGAAGGATCCATCGAATAAGGCGGGGCTTGTCATTGGCCTTGGTCAGTAGACATCTAAGAGTAGAATGATCAGAATAGACAATAACATGCGTGCCCAAGAGATACTGGCGAAATTTATCTAAGGCATAGACGATTGCTAGAAGTTCTTTTTTGGTGGTAGTGTGGTTCTGTTGGGCAGGATCCAATAGCTTAGATGCGTAATAAATCACATAGGTTTCCTTATCCTTTTTCTGGCCCAATACGACGCCAAGAGTAGTGTTGCTCGCATCACACATAATTTCGACGGGAATCGTCCAATCCGGGGCTCGAATGATAGGAGCATAGATGAGCTTGCTTTTAAGAGTATCAAATACGGCCTTGCAATTGTCATCAAAAATGAAATCAATATCCTTTTGGAGTAGCCGACACATGGGTTGAGAGATTTTTGAAAAATCCTTGATGAATCGCCGATAGAAACCAGCGCGACTAAGAAAGGAGCGCACATCCTTGACACATGTGGGGTGGGGAGGGATTCAATTACTTCAATCTTGGCTTTGTCCCCTTGTATCCCTTTGCTTGAAATGATATGACCTAGGATGAGGCCTTGATCCACCATAAAGTGACATTTCTCAAAATTCAGCACAAGATCAGTATCCACACACCGTTGCAAAAATTTCCTCGGATTGGAAAGACATTCGGGGAAAGAGTTGCCATAGACCGTGAAATCGTCCATGAACACTTCGATGCAGTCTTCAACAAATTCTAAAAAAATGCTCACCATGCAGCGCTGAAAGGTGGCAGGGGCATTGCAAAGACCAAAAGGCATCCGTCTATAGGAAAATGTACCAAAGGGGCAGGTGAAGGTGGTCTTCTCCTGGTCCTCTCGGGCAACTGGAATTTGGTGAAAGTCGGAATACCCATCCAAACAACAATAATGCGTCTTGCCTGTGAGACGTTCTAGCATTTGATCAATAAAAGAGGGAGGGAAATGATCTTTCCTTGTCAATGCATTCAAGCGGCGGTAGTCAATACACACGTGCCACCCATTCTGGATTCTTGTCGGTATCAATTCACCATTCTGCCCAGTTGTGATGGTAATTCCAGATTTCTTAGGCACGACTTGCACAGGACTCACCCAAGCACTGTCCGAGATAGGATAGATGACACCAGCATCAAGCAACTTAATGACTTCCTTTTTTACTACCTCCATCATAGGGGGATTCAAACGGCGTTAAGGCTGACGGATGGTCTTGCTGGAATCCTCAAGGTGGATACGGTGAGTGCACAGGGTTGGCGATAAGCCCTTGATGTCGGCGATAGTCCAACCGATGGCTTGTTTGAATTCCTTAAGCAAGGAGATTAATTTTGTCTCTTCGGGGACTTCCAACTTGTTAGAAATGATGACCGGAAGAGAATCATTGGCACCTAGATAAGCATACATCAGGTGGACGGGAAGGGTCTTCAACTTGAGTATCGAGGCCTCGATAATCGAGGGGTAGAGCTTGAAATGGTATTCCTGATAAGGAGAGACTTGAGGTGAAATAGTGATGGTGGACAGGTGTGGTTGTTCCTCTAGAGCGGCAACAACATCGTGCAACTCTAGTGGAGTTACTACTGTCGAGGTTAGGACATCGAGTGTTGCGGGCATTAGGCTCCTGTCGAGGGCAATCTGGAGAGGGTCAGTAGAGTTTAGGTCACTTATTTCATCAACAAATGGATCAATAGCATCAATATAATTCACACTAGAGAATTCAGAAGGGTATCGCATGGATTCAAGCATGTTGAATTTGATGATCTCACCATCGAATTCAAGAGAGATGGAAGCGTCATGGACATCAATCTTAGCCCTAGTAGTGGCTAAGAACGGTCTTTCAAGGAGGACGTCCGAAGACTTGGTGGAATTGGGGTCTTCCATGGCTTTGACATAGAAGTCGGCTGGGAATAAGAATTCACCCTTTTGCACCAGAACATCTTCTATTACACCCTCGGGGTAGACAACTGAGCGGTCAGCAAGTTGGATGACAAGTCGAGTGCTTTTCAATGGGCCGAGGCCTAGACTATTATAGATTGTCAAAGGCATGACATTGATGCCTGCTCCCAAATCGCACATGGCCTTTCCGATGTCGACCGTGCCAATCTTACAAGGAATAATGAACATCCCTTGATCTTTGCACTTGGGGGGGGATTTTTCGTTGGATATGGGCAGAGACATTGATCCCCACACTTATCTTGTTGACCCCGGCCAATTTGCACTTGCTTGTGCACAGCTATTTTAGAAACTTTACATATCTGGGCACATTCTTGACCGCTAGCAGTAATGGGATGTTGACTATCACTTTGCTAAACATGTCGAAGATCTCGCGATCCTCCTTATCCTTTTTCAATTTGACCAACCGTTGAGGAAAAGGGGGTTCTAAGATCTTGTGAATGTACTCTTGGGTAAACTCAGACGGCCTCTTGTCGTTCCTTGGAGATACTCTTAGAGATCGAATGCGGTCTTCCATATTCTCTGGAATTTTTAGCTCCTTTGTCTTGGGCAAGACGTCTATTTTTTGAAGGGAATTTGTCGGGGGCACGACATCTGTCTGAAGCTCAACTTTAGTTTCAGCATTTTGTTGGCCGTCAAGGTCTGGATGAACGCGAGTAGGCACAGAATAGAGGCAAAGAATAGCCACTATGGAGGTTCATAGCACATGCCTCGTGCTTTGGATTTTCTTTAGTTTGCCCAGGCAGTCTGCCTCTATTTTTCAATTCTTTCATCTCGGCCATCATGAGGCTCATCTGTTTCTCTAACTCCGCAATCTTCTTCTTATCATTAGACACTTCATCAGTCGGTGGCACGACAAAGGGTCGACCTTGTGGTGGCTGGTATTGATATGGGTTGTTGTGGTAATTGGGTCGGGGCTTGAAATTCTGCATATTGAAAGGAGGAGGATGGGCTCCATATGGATTCTGCTGTTGTTGTTGGCTAGGCCCCGATCCTTGGGGATTGTTCGACCAACCGGGGTTGGGGTGCTTCCAGTTCTGATTATAGTTTTGACCATATGGGGAATTGTATCCCCCTGCAGCATTAACTTGTATTTCGTCAGGGATGAAAGAACAGGCGTCCGTGGCATGATCCACAAAATTGCAAATTTGGCAGGCCTTGATCTGGACAGGTTGTCCTGCTGCCATATTTTGTAACATGCCCGTGATGGTTGTCAGCTGGTTTTCCATGGCAGCCACTAGGGCATCTTGGTGGATATTAGTGGGGATGCTGGCGGGGGCAATATTCTTTGCCATGAGTTCAAGGGTAGCTCGGGCATTGACAGGAGTGAGCGCACATAGAGAGCCTCCACTTGCTGCATCCAACAAGGCCTTGTCGGGTGCCTTCAATCCCTCATAAAAATATTGAATCAACGCATGGTCGGTGAGGTTGTGAGAAGGGCACAAAGCTTGCATCCTTTTGAAGCGATCATGGTATTGCCTGAGATTCTCCTCTTCCCATTGAACTATGGACACTAGCTGTTTGTGAGTGACACTTGCCATGGATGCTGGAAAATATTTGTCCGTGAATGCTTTAGACATTTCAGCCCATGAGTGGATAGATCTTGGAGGAAGGTAGTAAAACCAATCGCTGGCTCCATCTTTAAGGGACCACATGAAAGCGCGCAACTTGGCATGATCAATGTGAACGTTGGTTGGCTTCATGGCCTCGCAAATGGAGTGTAGCTGTTGTAGATGCCTATGTGGATTTTCCTTTACAACCTCCCAGAAAATGGGGAGGTGATGCATAACGGCAGACTTGAGCGTCCAGTCGAAGGGAACATCTGGCCAGACTATGCAACTGCTAGGTTGCTCAGGAGTAGCGTTGAGACCTTCGATGGTTTGGTTAACCGGGGCAACTTACCCTCTAGGTGGTGGGTCACCCATAACAGGTATTGGGGGCACGACACAATCGGGCTCGTCGGGGCCTTGATGAAAGAAGTCACCAAGATTATGTTGGGCTAATGATTGTCTTGCTAACTGTCGAACTCTTCTTTCTATTCGTCTAATTTCGGGGTCGAATGGTATGAGGTCTAGTGCAAATCTCTTAGTCATACACAAAGAAAAGAGATCAGTTCTGTTGCAATCCCCGTCAACGGCGCCAAAATTTGATGCGTCGTCGAAACACTCAAAAATACTAAAGAAACTTGATGCCAAGATGCACAATTAATTTGTAGATAGCGGTAACAGGGTCGAACATAGGGATTGGAAGGAATGAAATCTAGCCCTCAATGTATGACGAGGGTAGAAAGGCACGAAATCGTAACACGGAGGGGGGGTTAATGGTTAAACACATTAACCAAGACAGTAGTTGAGCTAACAATTCTAACTAATGAAAGCATTAATCGTGGGGCATGACAAGCAGACAATAACCAAAGTAAAGTAAAGAGTAACGCAAATGAACAGAAACAGCAAGTAAAGATTATAAACCAAAGGAGAAGAGATCTTAGCAAAGGTCATTCTTGGTTTACGTCGGGGGCACGTAAGTCATTGGCGCAAAGATATTCTATTCTAGGTCATAGATATGCTATAGGGGCCAAGTCTCCCGGAAACCCCCTACTTTCACTTTATAGAAGTTACCCCCCGTTCTCATATATGAGGCAACCTTGACACTCCGCCATCCTCCCGGTCACCTCTCTTTCTCATCGTTTAAGAGATGACCCTTCGCTTCGGCACTCTCACTAGCACGAAGAGGGGAGGCTAAATTCGAAATGCCCATGAACAAAAGGAAAGACACATCTAAGGCAGGCTACCTCTCAGTTTGTCAGGCTCGCGGCACCACCCTAATCGGTTACTTACCCCAACTGGATTGGACCAACTGTTATGGTGACTCCGGTCTGGTTGTCTACTTTATTCTATGACTCCACGCTACTTTTTATCACAGAAATGATGGTAATCACAAAGGATAAACTAAAAGTTGATCAAGCCTCTAATCATCCTAGGTGAAAAATGGAAAGAAAATGACAAGCAAGAATATATTAAGCACATTTCAGCCTCTTAACTACCCATGCAACCCACGAACTACCTTTGCAAAGAACGTGGGTTTAGCTACTTATGCTAGAAAATAAACAAGTAATAGAATTATAAAGCATAAAAAGTAAAGCAGAGGTAAAGGAAAGAAAACTTGATTAATACCGGCCGGAGCAAGGCTCCGGTTACCAAAATACACGTTTGTAGCCCGACGGCTATGGAGGGGAGAGGGAAGAACAAATCCCTAAAAAAGAGCTAAAAAACTAGAGAGTTTAACTAATGTCTGAAGTGATCTTCCTAAACCCTAGCTATTACAAACATAAATATCCTAGCAGCCCAACAAAAGGACTAAATTCCACCTTTAGCAACTACAACACAAGCAGACCATGCTCCCTAAAGCACATAGCATAAAGCATAAAGCAGAAAGGTCCAGAATTGGCAGAGAGGGACAGTCTGTTGGAATCAGTGCAGACTCTCTGAAACGCATCAGAAGGGGCACTTGGAAGCTTAGCCAAGAGGACACGTGGAATGGACGTTATTGACTCGTCGGGGGCTCGATGATGGAATCCACGTCAAGGTCTCGACAACTATCTTGGTGTCATGCCCTCGATGTAAGTCTTAAAGCTTTATATCTGCACAAATTTCCAAGAAAGTATGTGTTTTCGAATGTTTTCCCTTTTTTGGCCTAGATCTGCAGTAAATATGAAAATGGAAACAAATCAGCAATATCATGCCCTAAATTGTAGAGATAATGGAGGAGAAAATAAGCATAAAATACACACTATCAATGACATATATGGAGTTCAAAACTGAAAAGTAACATTAACAAAGTTATAAACAGAAACACAGCAAAACCATCTTTGCTTTTCACCATGAAAAGAAACCAAGGACCAAAAAAATACAGATTACATAGATCAAGCAAACAAATTGTTACATTTAAAGCATGCCTCTCTGTTATCCTTGCCTTTTTAGGTGGTTCTCTCGTTAATGAATTCGGCTTATCAAAAGAAACCTAGAAAATAAAAACACAATTCTTATCCACAGATATGAAAAGAGAAAAAAACAGAAAACCAAATATCTACATACATGTATGTTTAATACCTTCTCTTTAAAAAAGCTTTGAACTTTTGCAAGCGACCGAGTACCTACAAAAGAAGATGGGTCTTGAATCTTTTTCATTTTTTTTGCAGATTATCGTATGTATAAGGAAAGATCTAACATTTAGCAACTACTATTATTTTTTGTTTGTTTTATTAGCCAGAAGTGGTGATGATTAAGCAAGTGTTGATTGAAGTAAATGGGGTATTGTTTATGGAATTTCAAAGAAACATCAACATACCTAAGATTGGAAAGGAAACAATTGATGTAAGAGCGAGAAAGCGGAGGTTGTCGGATTGGGCAGCGAGGCAAGTACACCAGAGGCATGATGGTGGCCATTGAAATGACGCTGGAGGGATGAGTTGCCTCTGATTGGATCCCATTCTCCTTGAAGGCTAGGGTTAGTGTTAGGAATTAGTAGAGTCAGAAATGAAGACACCACCCTTGGTTCTGCTGCGCGGACGCCTCCTGCGTCAAGCTGCGCGGACACCTCCTAGGTCAAGACAAAGATAACCTAGATAGGGATATAAACGACCATTAAACAAGACAGGGGATTAAAGTGGTATCGGTCTAAAGCCGCACTCCACAAGCCACACACATATTATTACTCTCAATAAACCATTAGGTTACGCTCTCTACTTTTACAATTACAAAAAGAGTTTATTTATATGTAAGGGACCGATCTACTTTCCTTACACTAGCGATGTGGTATATCAGTCTCCACATAACCCAACACTCTCCCACTTGGAGACTTGATCAAGGGTCACTCTCATTCATGTAACTCTAGTAAAAGCCCAATCAGCATTAAGCAACTCTATATGTGCAGCGCCTTCTCAACAATCAGTTCTGAAGGCTAGTTGAAGCGATGCAAAGCTCCAACTTCTCTTTCGTAACCACCTTGGTCAGCATATCTACTGGATTTCTTGAACCAAGGATTTTCTTCAAGGACAAGGTTCCATCACTAATCAACTCCCTGATAAAGTGATACATCAACTGGATATGTTTTGTCCTGGCATGAAACACAGGATTCTTCGCAAGATGAATGGCACTCTAACTGTCGCTGTACAAAATGTTGTCTACCTATTTCTTGCCTAACTCTTTAAGAAAGTTCTTCAACCAAATCATTTCCTTGTTGGCTTCTGAAATAGCCATGTACTCTGCTTCCGTGGTTGAAAGCGCAACACTCTTTTGAAGTCGCGACATCCAGCTAACTGCTGTGCCACCCAACGTGAAAGTATATCCCGTAGTACTCTTCCTTGTATCCAAACAACCACCTACATCTGCATCAGAGAATCCTTCCAAGATAACATATTTCCTACGAAAACATAATGCAACCTTAAAGGTACCTTTCAAGTAGCGTAACAGCCACTTGATCGCTTCCCAATGCTCTCTCCCAGGATTAGACATAAATCTACTAACAACTCCCACTGCATGAGCAATATCTGGTCTTGTGCACACCATTGCGTACATCAAACTACCAATTGTAGATGCATACGGAACATTAGCCATCTCCTTCTTGTCTTCATCCATCTGAGGTGACTGCTTCTTTATGAGATTGAAGTGGACTCCCAAAGGCGTACTTCTGCTCTTAGCATCCTGGAGGTTAAACTTATTTAACACCTTCCCAA
>NBIL01146770.1:0-29700 GCA_002752925.1 Viola pubescens var. scabriuscula | reverse complement strand
ATCTCATGTAGCAGCACCATAGCAATCAATGAGTAATGAGTCTGAAAACATGTAGACTGCATTCGAGGGTGGAGCGATAACTGCAAAGCATTTCAAGACATGAGATGAAACATGAAAAATGAAGACTCTTGCGACAGTTTTTGCCACTTTTCCATGCCCATCAAAGAACTAAAATAGAAAATCAAGAAGTATAGCAAACGAAAGTAACATCTTTTTAAAAAACTATCACTCACATTAATTAATAAAGTGTAATTATATAAGATGTTAAAAGAGCTAACAGAAAAAGGTGGGATAACATGATGCTAACGACTTTTTGCCAAAACCAGTTACTGCGTCCATCGTTTTCTGTATCTCCGCCTATGTAATTACAAGGAATGATCAGCAAGATCTCTACATTGGATACCATAGATGTGGAGGGTACCCTCCAAAGTGATGCAAACCAGGAGGAAGGTTTCCATATGGCAGTCCTGGTACTGGAGTTGCACTTCCATCTCTAAGCCCAGGGTAGGGTTGGATGTGGAAAGGAGCACTCAAAGACAATGGAGGGCTGGGGTACATGGTGACGGACCTGAAGCAAAAGAAAACCACTCAGTAAACTATCTATCAATAAACAGTTAAACATGGAGGAAAATAACACAAGTTGCTTAAACTAAAGTGCTTCGACATGCAGTCTACATCAGTTGGGCCATATACTGATGGACAGCGAAAGGGAAAACCAAAGTACAGATGCAGAGCAAATAATCAAAAGCCTAAATGAAGTAGGCATTTGTCTAAAGCCAAAGTGGATGCAGCATGCTGTTTTCAACACCAACCTAGATGACCAATTGTTCAATTTGCCTTTCTAGAATAGGCAAGGGAATGAAACTTCATTTTTCTAGCTATGCATGTCGATAAAGAAACAAAGCGTGCATCCAAATAACAAGTATAGCCTACCGTATGAGGGCGAGGCAGAAGGAGAACGATACGCGGATGCAATTGGAGCTTGAAGACCGGATCCGGGACCTCCAATGGTATTATTACACATGAATGAAGTCCTCACAGTTCCAGTTGGTGGGGTAAGATCCCTGTAGGGATTAGAAGCAACTGAAGCACCATAAACAGCACTCCTGACATCAGTGTTTGGTTGACTGCATGGTTCACCAACTCCATAGCTCTGGTAAGAGATAGGTCTAACAACAGGAATGACACCATAGTTTCCAGAATTTGTTGGAAAAGGTGCTGGAGGTACAGCAGGAATTTGAAAATCCTGACAACTCGTGGAAGAATATGCTTTGTCCATCTGCATTATTCAAACTCTCCATTAATCATTGAGACCTAGTCATTGGAACCTGAACAAGTTGAGGCAGTTGTAACTTGCTTGATTGATGTTTTGGTACCCACAGCTCAGCGGAGACATAGTAGGCTCAGAATTTTGCCAATGTCCACCACCAGCTGAATTGAAGAGGAACATAATCAGAAAAACATTCATTCAAAGAACAGATAAGCATGTTATAAAGGACAACAAAAAAGAACCTGGAAAAGCTGCTTCTCAATCTTGATTTGAAGGCTGAGTATGTAAAAGAATGGAACTTTCCTGAGAATAAGGTGTAGGATTGGCCTTCAAGGCACACTTCATCTCCTGCAAGTATCTTTGTGACTCTTCTCAATTGAGCTTTGTGACTCTTCTCAATTGAGCTCGACATATATTACCTGAAAAAGTTTATAAACAGCATAAGATGCATTATGATTACAAAATGGATGATAAAATAGTCCAAAATAGTTACCTGATCAAAAAATTCATCCGAATCTGGCATATCTCTGCTTGTTGGTAACACAAAATTAGCTGTCAAAATCATTAATGATCTCAATATAAGGCCATAGTCTACTTGCACTTAGAGAACATAAGATATGGACTTAAATGAACATTAGAAGACACACTAGACTGTGAACTAGAATACCTAACATGTTGTTCACAACATCAGCTCCTTCCCCATTTCTTTATATCGTTTCTCTGCACGGAACTTCAGCTCTTCTGGTTTTGGAAATACAACAACAGCAGTCTGATATTTGACAAAAGAGAAATAGAAGATCAAAACCAATAGGCTAAGTAATTTATGGTAGATAAGCGGAATGAAAAACATGTAAATACCTTATAAAAGCTCTCAAATGGTTTCAATTTACGCTTGCGTGCACCCTTGAAAACATTGGTCTGGTCAATGACATAATTGCGAGGAGTCCTGGTAGCCCTGGATAATAAGGTATCAAATATTGCATTTGCTCGACCCATGACGCAATCAAATCATTCACCGTAATTGTTCTTACGCAATAGACCAGGAACCTATAGAGATGAATAAATAAATAACTTTCTGTAAGTGAAGAAATTAACATACAATAAACATGAATCATATTATATATATATATGTATAAAAAATTTCCGAACCAGGTTTGTTCCAAGCAAAATGTAACGCTATTCAGGGTGCTCTTTCACCCATTTATCAGCCCATGTACTTTTACCTGAAGCAGGTAATCCTATCATCATCATTACTTCATCAGTTTTGTTAGGAAAAACTTGTCCTATTATTGCATTTCCATCATCAAGAGCTAAAGCCCACGGCTTATAGTCTTCTACAGGAACAAGTCCATCTTCAACACTAAACTGCAACTCTACCACCACATTTTTCAATAGAACGTGAGGAAAAATGGCAGATTCCCATTGTCACTCGTTCACCGGACAATTTACTACTTGAAGACCAGTCAGACCGGCGTTAAACTGTCTGGCAGTACCCAACCATTTTCCATTCTTTGAGAATCCTATAGAAGCCAATGGTTTACTTTCAAACACACAATCGTATCTCCAGATCCAAACTTCTCACCATAACCCGAAAACTTTCCTTCAGTAGAAAATTTCCCAGTGCCCCCAAATCCAAAGCTATGCGAACTTTCACCAAGTTTTCCGACTTCATCATCTCCCCTCGAAATGCCAATTTGGCAAACATGTTGCTGATCAGGGGGGGTATCTTCCATGCTAACAGCCTGGTTTGAAACATGTTTACAACCGAAACAGCACTTCCCTCCCGTTATCCCAACAGTAGCTCGTGCTCCAGACCAACAATAAGCAAACCCCTCCTCACAAAGAGCAGAACCTCGAAGGCCATTGTTCTCAATATCAAAAATCTACAGCAAGATTACATTGAAGACATCAATTATAACACAGCTAGAAGAAAAATTAAACAATAAACAATTTTCTAAGCATGCAGTGGCGTTAATACTTACTGGAATCAACTACTGACCACTTTAGCACCTAGTCGTTCATTCTTTACACAGTAATTCTAAGTTTCTAACCCTAACATTTCGGATATGTAAGATATAGTTAATTTCTAAACCCGAAGAAAGCGCAAAGAAGAAGACGATTGAGGTACGGTGAAATTGTTTACCTAAATTGAAATCAAACGGGTTAAGAGTCACCCACGGTTCCCTTGATTTAGTTTCTGGATAGTCCGATTCGGCGCCATCAAGCTTTTGGACTCCAGCTCCTGCACCGGCTCCGCTTCAGGTGGTACTCGGCGTTTCGATGATGCCATTTTTTTTCAGAGAGCGCGAAAATGAAAGAACTTGTGCAACTCTTGGCTGTTGCTGCGTTTATTTATACGGGGACAAAAGGGAGGGAGAAACGGGAACAAAACCGGGGATCTGTGTTAGTTTAAACCGACTTATTACTTTCGGGCCTGTAGAAGCCCAAAACAATATGGTGGGCCATATGTTTGAACATGAGATGGGTCCTAATGTTTTTTCTCTAAACAAAAAATAGTCCTATAGTTGGACCAAAAATAAAATAAAAATAGTCCTATTGATATTTTATTGAGGTCCAACCAAACTAATGTTATGGGCATCGAATTGTCCGCTAGACGGTAAAGTGTCCTAATAGATAAGTACTCTTGGAAGGTGACATTCTTCTCCATCCGATCCGGCAACGTTTTCATTGTCCTCGGATACTGTACCTACCCGTGGTGCATCAGGGCGCTTGGCATGAGTCCAAATTGGTGGTTGGTACCACTTGTCCTGGGGTCATTGCCTTCCTCCCAAAAAAACATGCCCCATGCCCAATGGGATGCTCAACGCCACCGTATATAAGTTTCTCAAAAGTTTCTTACTTTTCTAATACGGTAGAAATACACCTCCTACTCTTGGAGCATAAAATAGTATATATATATATTTTAATTGCCTTGTTTATCCACTATAAAAAGTTTCGTTGTTATTCCGAAAACTACTTTTTAAATGGAATAATATTAAAGAATGTACAAGAATAACATTGTTTTCTAACAAACATATTATCATAATTTCACTCATGTTTTTTTTTTTTGAAGTTTAATTTCACTCATATGTTAGTAAATAAACTCATAAAAATACAAAATTTAAACTAATATTCTTTTTTTGTTTTAAAAAAGAAATTATCATGAAGTTATTTAAACCATTTTCTAGAGCCCACTTAAAAAGTTTAAAATTTGTACGTGCATTATAGTCCAGTGACGTGGTAATATTGATTTTAATCAAGGAGTTATCAATTTGAATATTGTTATTTATCGCTACAATACAAATTCGAAATTTAATTTATCACAAGATTATGTAAATATCTTATGAGTTTTGAATTGAAAGAATCCTATGAGATAGAATTAATGATGGTTTACTAAAGAATAAAACATTATAGAAAAAATAAATACTTCATAAACAAGTAAATAATGCGACACTTTACTTAAAAAAGGTACTCGTGTCGCACACCAACTACAACTACTTGCTCGTACTTGTTGTTGTTGGTACTAGTAGTTAATTTGGAAGATGTTATAAGCAGCATCAGTGTTAGAAACTGGAAATAAAAAATCACTACTTGCCTTATTTTCTAGCATTTCCCAGACTCGGGCCAACTCATTTTCCTGCGAACCTTCTTTTAGCCTGGCAATTGACATTATTTCCTTCTTTTTCTCCTTTACAAGCACTTAGCTGTAAAATACTAAAATCTATGCTTCCATGACTCAAGTTGAGTACAGCTCTCCTAGTCCTGAAACCTTAGCCTGTTCGTTGCTCATCGATCTGTAACCGCGTTTGCAACCGGAAAACCACAGCTGTACTTCAATTATTAACTTAGATTTCTCAAAAACAAAACTGTCCCAAAAATTATGCTCAAACCTTAAAAAACCACAAATGCCGCCCTCCAATACATTTCCATGTCTGTCTTCCCCATTTGTATCCACTTGTCAATGCTAAAAATATGCCAAATTAGCCTTTTCCTCCCTTAACTGCCGTCCAAAAAGACATCAATGCAAAGATATCCCATCATTATTATTCTGCTATGAAAAAACATGTTCTTGAACCACACCCATGATAATAAGGTCACCAAATTAAATATAGCATTCTGTCAAGATCCAGACCATGATGATAATAAGGTCATCAATTAAAATATACATGGAAACAAACAGAAACAGATAAATTCTTACATAAGAAAGAGAGGTTACAAGGAAAGTGGAAGCATGCTTCATTTTATTAAGCACAAGGCGTGTGCAAACTGTACAATACATAAGTTATCAATCTTTCGTTATCCAAGCAGAAATGCCTGGAAAGAATGCATCTTTCAAACAAATATCCCCCCCCCAAAGATGTACACACAAAGCAAGCCCAAACCAAATCTTCAATGAAAGGAATTGAAGAACCATGGCTTGTGGTTGTGAAGATAAACTGCCCCATGTACACAGACACCCAAAACAGAGATCTGATATCAACCAAATCTCCAACCTCCCCGTCGTCTTCTTCGTGTTATCCACAACAATCAACAACTAACCTAACTAACTCAGTATTTACAAAACCCACCTCATGTTTCCATGAACAACTCTTTTCGTGGCGAACCGAACAATGAAACTGATACATCAGCCAGATTCAAGTGAGACCTACAGACCCTCCTCGAGTGCTTCGGCGCATTTGGAGCTTCGATTTCATCGTACTCATTAGGATACTCTGCAAGATCAATTGGTTTCCGGAAAGCTTGAATCTTTTTTGGTGTACTGTAGGCGAAATGCCACTGCTTTGCAATCAAAGTCTGTTGAGCACAGAACACAGAAACCCATCATCAATTACTAATCAAAAACCGCTTAAACATACTTAATTGATCAAACCCAAAAGAAAAAAATGAGCACACTTACAGCTTCTCTGATAGCTTTGGATACATGGAAAAGTTGCTTCAAATCATCATGGTCCACACAAGACACAACCCTTACCTGCAAAAAAAAACCATTTTGTATCCAATTTAATCTCCAATAAACAAAAATCAATCAATTGAGCAAGCTAACCGTTTCCAAATTTAGCAGTAATAAAACAGAACAAAAATCCCCAAAATGAAACACAGTAACTAACCAGTACATCTTGAGGCAGACTCTCGAGAACAGATTTCTGACACTCTCGAACAAAATCACTCATCATATTTCCACTACACATCCTCTTCAATGGAAGATTTTCAGCACCCAGGAAAGATTCCACATCGCTATTACTGGGAATCAAAACCCTTTTCCTCCCAAATGAGTATGACCTCACAAATTTCACCTCTTCAGCTGTTGTGGTCGCACCACCGCACTTCTCCTTGAAAGAACCGTATCTCTTACCCAACGCCATTCCCTTTTCAAATCCGAAAACGAAAACGCAAGAATCGGAAGAATCGGAACCCTAGATTTCGGTGGAGAGTAGTCTTTGTGTTTGATATGTAAACAGTGAACCGCTTTTCAAGTGGAAGAGACAGACTCCGGTTAAACTTGGTTTTAAAAATGTCAAGTTATCCGCTTATATAGCGTGGAAAAGTATTTATGTATTTCCCTTTTTTTCTTTTATTAACTTATTAAACGGGTACGCGGTTAGCGCCAGAGAATACTGGAGATTTCTATTGGAAGTTGGAAGTCGAGATTAATTTATTATTATCCTTTTGGCGGTTAAAAAAAAAAACTAGCCGTTTGAGAGGGACACGTGGCGGGAGATGAGAAGAGGTAAGAAGCAACTTGTGTGCTACACCTGGTGACGTGGCGGGTGTGGTCGGTCCAAGTCGGCTGCTTCTCGAACACGTTTTTGGTTTGCGGGAAAAATTGTTAATTTAAAAAATGAAGTCTGGACACGTGGAGAGATGGGGTTGGGTGGATGACGGATCTGGGGGTGAAGGGGATTTGGTGAGAAAGTGCGCATGTGAAGGGGAAAAGGTGGGGTTGATCAGCGGCCAGTGGATTGGTTGACTAAAAGAGAATTCTAAATGGGCGGCCGAATGAGTGGTATTTGATTGATTTGGTGAGGTGGGCCCATCCTCATCCACATATGGGTCAAGAACACGTCAACGCTTACCGTGTTGTTTCGTTAAGAGCAAAGGGATTGTGTACTTTGCTCTTATCTTTTCACTCCTTTTGTACTCATGAGATTAAACAAATGAGTTAGGTTAACCCATAATTTTACTTGAGAGTAAAAAAGACTTTGTTGTTCAATAACCTTAATTAATTTATTTAAGCATTTACGATGTGGATTTGGTGATAGTTAATCTATTGTTGTCACAATCATTGACGGAACAAGCACTTGTCACAATCATTGCAAGTTTGGAATTCTTTTTTTATCTATTTTATGGAATCCAATGTTACACAAGGAACTTCTTACTGCATTGGGCTGTGGGCTGTGGGCTGTGGTCTGGTCTTATCTCAGTTGGTAATATCACGGGCCAGAGACTCACACAGCCCAAGTCCATAGGAATTATCCTATGACTATCCTTGTTGTGATTTGCTGCCAACAGCTTTCGGTCACAATGGGAGTTTAGTCAAATCAGTCAGATGGAGGAGCGGCAGATAATTCAGAGCTTATCGCTTTGATTCTGTGCCCATCAAGAGAGCTTCCGAGTTTCTACGCGAACCGGGTTTTCGAGAATTGAGGTCTATGCTTTGTATTGGTGGAGTAGATATGAGATTGCAGGTGGAGGTAGCGAAAAAGGGTGTGCATATTGTTGTTGCGGCTCCTGGAAGATTGAAGGATATGGTAGGGAAGAAGTGAATGAGATTGGATATTTGCAGGTATGTAACATTGGATGAGGGAGATAGGCAGACTCTTTTGTTTTCTGCTACTATGCCCACTAAAGTTCAAAACTTTGCTACAAGTTCTCTTGTAAAACCTGTTACTGTTAATGTTGGAAGAGCTGGGGCAGCGAATGTTGATGTGGATCAGAATGTTTTGGAAGTGAAGCAGCAGGAAAAGCTCGTCTGCCTTCTCAATTGCTTACAGAAAACTCCACCTCCTGTTGTGATATTTTACGAGAACAAGGGTGATGTGGATAGAGTCGATGAGTATCTATTGCTTAAGGGAGTTGAAGCTGTCGCTATTCATGGAGGCAGAGATCAGGAGGAGAGGGAGTTTGCAATCTCTTCCTTTAAATCTGGGAGAAAAGATGTATTGGTTGCGACCGACATTGCTTCTAAAGGTTTAGATTTTCCTGACATTCAGCATGTGATTAACTATGACATGCCTGCGGATATTGAAAACTATGTTCACCGAATCGGACGGGCAGGAAGGTGTAGTAAGAAGGGAACTGCCACACGTTTGTAAACGGAAGCGAAAACGAGACTACGCTTCTTGATTTGAAGCACCTCTTGCAAGAAGCAAACCAGATGATTCCACCTTTTCTGAAGGAGTTGAATGGCCCATTGGATGGTGGTGGTGGTGACAGGGAATGCGGTAACTGTGGTGGACCGGGTCACCGCTTCTTGAATTGTCCCAAATCCAAGCGTCAGAGAACTCAAGAAATTGCCAAGTTTGTTGGCACTGGCTCTAGACAGTGCAGTATACGAGAAATGTGAGCGGAATGCCTATTTGACATCTTCCTTTCCTTTTCGATAGTTTGGTTAGTTTAGCGCTCTTTTTGGTAAGAATCTCCTATGCATCATTTCCAGAATTCACCTGACAAGTGCAAACTGTTGAACTAATATTCTGCAAAGTTTCTGTTTCTAAACCGCCAGCGAACATTATATTAACAATAACTCGATGACTCGGATCCTCATCTGCAAGTTATTTATAATTCACAATCTGGGAATATCGAAAGATGGGAGTATCGACACCACAACGATTATCAAATTATAAATGAAATACAATTACTGTTTTAGAAAACAATCAACCAAGCAAACAATTGGAACTATAAAGTTAGCAGGATGCAATATCTCTTTCACTTAAATGTTAAAAAAAGCACATGCTCAATTACATCCGGGTGCAGTGGTGAGCTGCTTAAATTAAACTACATAGCTTCAACCAACTACCCACTCAACAACGGTATCCTCGTCCCAGCTCATTCATCAGAGTTAGATGACATTATATGAATCAAGAAAATTATTAGTTCCGATGCCACATTGCATGATGCCTTACCTTATTTACAGATTTAAGAAACTTGGATACTGATCTGGGTAAAGGTAGGACAAGAACAATTCTCGTGTTCGATCTTTATATAGTCTCCTTGCTGCATGCTACGAGATGCATGACGATCAGTCTTATCTATCCAGTGGCTGGAGTGGATGACGGTGCTTTCATCTGAAAAGCATCCCTTTCAGCATCTTGACTGTTCACAAACAAGATTCCGTTAGCCGTTTTGTCATCCATCCCTCCACCAGCAAGCGTCTGATGACTTGCAGAATCACCATCTGAGGTCAACAGTTTATGCTGCTTGAGGTACCTCTCATTGGCATCTTGAAACAACCTTATCATACATCCAGAATCTGAACCAGGTGACAACTCTTCCTCTCGCTCTGGCTGGATATTCAGGTCAATTTGGCCCTTAAAAGGTGAAGTGGATGATTTGACTTTGTTAGGATCGCCATCAGAAGCTTCACTTCCCACCTTTTTCTTGTTCGGACTGCTACTTCCATTTGTACTCTTGTTCGGACTGCTACTCACGTTTGTACTAGACGGGCAGGGGTCATCATCCAGCAATCTCTCAGACAAAGGCTGCTGCAGTTTCTTCCTTGTAGTTTCTGCTTCTTTATCTGATTGCTTCTTCTCACGCTTCATCATTAATGTTTTGAATCGGCGCTTCACTGTTTGACAGACATTACATATGCACGTTTGCTTGTGTTTGGGGCCCTTTCCACTTGGGGGCTGAATACACACAATGCAAGAACAGCCGGGTCTATGTCTGGGGTGTTTCGTGGTGGCCTGGGATGAAGGAGATGCATCACCCTCTCCCAAAATAGCAAGGTTGGCAAGAGTGTCGAGGCCTTCCAAAGCTTCAATGTCATTGGTATCCTGCTTGGCAGGCTTCATTTTCCTAGAGGCAGCTACAGGTTCCCAATCATAGCACCCATAGTAAACAAGGCCAGTTGAGGGGAAACACCAATCAACATTTGAAAGAGAGATGCCATTTAAAAAGTCAACAGATTGACATATAAAAGAACGACAGCTTAACTGTAGAGTATGATCATGGTTCTTAAAGCCAAACACGCATCAAAAGAAAAACAATAAACGGAGGGTGACACTGTTGACTATGATCGGGTTCTTAACATCAGACATGAGAAAACTTATTTTGAGAGCAATGGGTGTGGATTTGTGAAATTCCCCACAGGGAGAAAATAACCAAAATGAAAAATCATTTGAAGCTCTTTATACCTATATTATAAGATGGTAGTAGTTCTTCAAGCTGTTCTGCGGTCAGTTCCTGAACTGCTGAACATGATGACCTGGGGCAGATGCAAGTGGGCTAGTTAGAAAGAAGAAAAGAAAAGAAGAAATCCTGGAGGCCAAATCTTACATTTGTCCAGATGAAGTCTAATTGATATATCTGTCTGTTCACTGTTTCAAAAACAGTAGAAGGTCCACAAAATGGAGGCCAATAGCAACTATACAAAAAATGATCCCAGGAGCAGCAGCAGCCTAATAGCATAAATTCTTCAAAAGGAATGAATACTGTCTCCCCCTATAAAGCTTACCCCAAAACAAATGAATGCTTGCACCCTATAAGCTATGAAGAAAAGGGAAGTTTTGCATCTTCCAAGATGATGTGAATTGGACCATAAGAGAGTATTATCAAGAGAAGGTAACCAATCTCTAGATTGAAGCAGATGTGTGTTTTACCTTTCTGGATCCCATGAGCTGCTAGAACAAGTCCATTTGGAAGGAAGAAGAGCTTTGGCAGGCATTTTGCGCCACTTACAGCAATCTTCACATTGAACCCATTGGATCTTTTGACTGAGAAGAAATCAGACCAACTTTTTAGGCTGAGAAACAAATATGAGTTTGGAAATGTATTTGCACATTATACATTGTAAAGTTTTTGAAGCATAGTTCTACCCAAGCAAAGCAGAACTGCAGAAGAGGAAAATTCGTTACTGAAACACTGATTAGTGTGAATACATTAAAAAACAAACCTGCCTTAACATCAGAATTCCAGAAAGTTGACCCTAGTCAAGAAAAATATATATTTCTACAAACAAAACATTGACAATACTAAGATCAAAGTCCAAGACGAACAAAAAAAATTATGCATGTAGAGGCTGAAAGTACTTTTACTAGAGATCTAAAAAGCCAACACAGATTGTTCCACACAAAAAACCAACACATGACTGGAATAAAAAAACAGAGAGCAACATAGGTAATTTACCCCATGCTATCAGTAGCAAAAATCGTTGGTTTCCCTAGTACTGGTGCATCCTGTTATAGAAATACTAGTTATAGTTATTATCCTTAAAGATTAAGAAAACCAACAGTGCACAACTTTGTTCTGAATGAAGAACAGAAGAAAAATACCTCAAATTCCTCAAACTCGAATCCTTCAATCACCACAACGCTGGGGAGATAGTCAGGTGGGGGGCGTAGTAGACCTTGTGCTTCTTCCCATGTTAGCTTCAGTTCTATCATGTCTTCACTTTCATGTCTTAGGCGCTTACTCTTTGAACCCAGTGTGCTGCTCTTCCTCTTTTTGATAGAAGATTTGGCTTCAAGAACTTCCTTTGCTATGTACCCAGATTTGTCAACTTTTGCCCACGGACTAGGATCTGCTAATTCAGCCTGGTTGATTGATGAAAAGCTAGGTGATCCAGAGTTTCCCTTTAAATCATGAACAATTAAAGAAACTTCACCAGTACAGGTTTAGTGATACTAACATCTGCATTTGAAGAAACACCATTGCCATTCTTACTTGTTTCATTCTCCTGTAAACAGAAACATGTACTTATAAATTCAGCAAGCCAATCCTTGAAGCACATAAGAGTTACACTTTCAATTTTACTTTCCATATTGTATCCAGCTTATCAGTTGGCATTTAACAGATGAATCCAGAAACGATGAACAAGAGATTCTACCAAACAGGGTGCTTAATTAATACATTGTACCCTTTACCATATCTGACTTTGAAGTAGACCAGGGATTTCTAAGCAAAATAAGAAAACAAAAATCTAAAAAAATATATTACTAAGATCACTATTAATATTTTATTATAATTACTATTATTCTTTTAGAAAGGGCTCCAGATTAAATCTGTTTTTCCGCACATATAACACCATTCAAGCTCACTTATAAGAACTTTTAAAATATTTTGACAACCGGTATCCAAAACATTCAGGTAATCTCGGAGTCTCAGAAAACAGAGTCAATTAAGCACACAGAGACAACAAAAAGTTATATGGAACTGAACTAGGTTATACCTGATCAGATGGTGGAGCAGAAGTAGCCTTTCTGAATCCCATCACCAATTTCCCTTCTGGCTCTAATCGACTAAAAGTCACTGGGGAATAGAATTCATTTCAGTTCCAATAGCAGGGTATCACAGTTTAGGCAATTGGTCAGATTAAAACCTCAAATCCATTTTTTTCATAAAACTAGTGCCACTATATTAAAAGATCAATAAAATATCCCCACCATAATTTAAAATTACTCCTCTGAATCATTCATTTCACCAACTTAGTCAGTACCTATATCTCCTGCTTGCAATCGCATGTTCTGTATGCAAGGAGTAACACCCTCCAGAACATACATTCTGCTATTATTGTTGGGCCAGAAGCGAAACTGAAATATCCATTCTTTGCCTTTAGAATCCTGGACTTTAAGAGGTAAACCTTCAGGCTGTGAGATGGGTGGAAAATATGCCTGTCTCAAGGTGAATGCATAGTAATTTAGAATGCTGGTTAAGAGAAAGATTATGATAAAATTACAAGGAAGGAAAAGTGGAAGTAGGAATTTCTTGAAGCAGTAATTAAATTGGTCAAAAGGTTATCCAACAAAAAATGCAGTATAAGCATGAGAACTCACTTCAGCGCATTTTTTTGGGAGCACCAAACGCCCAATTCGACCAGCATCACTAGCACTCAACATTTTCTCAAATAGAGGTGTGATTATAGAATTAGAACTTTAACGTAGTTAAGGTTTTGGCCTTTAAAATGCAGAAAGGATTGAAAAAAAAAAAAAACCTAGTATAATCATGGCATGAACCCTGGCCCATTAACATAAAAACAATTTTCAAAAGGACTAATAAACAATAAGAGTTCCATAAATATAAAGAGGATTAAAAATAGTATCCGGAAATTATCTAAAAAATAGTTCACAGAATTATCAAGAAGTCTTTACTGAATAATTCTAAAAAATAATTTAAAGAATTATCTAGAAATCTTTACTGAATGTAAGGATACTTTCCCGAGATCTGCTGTAGCTCTTCATCGGTAAACCTTGGCCAGTAGCGGGGAAGTAACTGGCTTCTTCCCCGGGCATCTGCTCGAGGTCTTCCATTTCGAGTGTGACTATCTACGGGTGAGTCAATCCCATTATATAAATTATCATGAAACTGCTTTGGAAGTGGAGTTGTAGGGGTTGGCCGTGAAGGGGTTATACAGCTCCCAGTTTGAACATTTCTATCGTTTAGGGATGTGTAAGGTAAAGCCATCGCAAATTGGTGAGCACATGCATCCTGCCTTATAGAGGGTTGTTGTATATTTAAACATGAATTGCTTTGCTCCTCACTGTTGATCCCTGCAACAAAATGTTCACATCAGATCCAGGAGTCACTGTACCACTTATTCCTGTCCATACCTTTTCTCAAGTATGACAGCAGGAAAATGCCAATTCTGCCGTGAAACAGCATATGAAGTCAGCCAAAGAATATGAACCTGCTTTTCCAATCTCAAGTATGTCCCGCGCACCAAGCTTCAGGCTTCCACTCACCAATCTTTCAGAAAAACTGTCAATTTTCCCTTTCTCCAGGGAAGGGGAAGATAATCTCTCACCTGCATTGGACCTGTCAGCTTCACATCGTACCATCGAGTGCAATTCAGTCTGAGGAGTACTTGAATTAAACAAACTTGGTGCTTGCCGCCATGGTACAGGGCCTGATCCAGCTAACTGACTCCAACTTTTAAAAGTAAGGTCTTTAAGCCTCTCAGACAAAGGTGCATGATGATAAAGTAAAGGTTGTGGCCATGCAGCATTTGATGCCTGGAAAGCCAGCAAAAAGAATGGTGGAAAGAGTTAAGTTATAAACTTGATTAAGAAAAAAGGGTGCAAGCTGTCCACAACTTTCACAAAAAGGTGGGAGTCAGAAGTATGGTCCATGGAACATCCAAAGAGAAATAATGGAAATGGAAATCACCCCATGTCGCCTATGCAGTCACACGCAATGATACAGAACATATAATAGTTAAAATTCACCTAAATTTATCCTTACCAGGACAACATTTTTCCTTGCACACGCCAGGCACTCAACCCCTCCAGCATCCAACAATATAAATGCATGAATTGAAACGATACATCCGCAATGGATGCGCTGCGAGAAAGATTGACAAAAGATAATCAACACCCCGAAACAAACTCTTTGCTATCTACCACAAACATACACATAACCAATAACAAACTTTTTCGGTTCTCACCTTCCCGCACGACTCACAAGACCTCCAACCAGTTGCATTCACGTGAAAAAGTTCACAGAATTTCCCCTCCTCATATGCAGAGCTAACAAACACAAGCCATAGTCAATTATAAAGTCAACTGAGGAACAAAATAAATATATCAAAAACTACAAAATTCCCACTCACACCAACTTCATCACGCATGAAACTCTATATGCTATGCAGGTGACTTACACACACACATGACAGCCAGATGGAGTTTCCACAACGGTTGACACATTCAATGTCAAAGCCTAAATAGTTTTCCAACTTTTCATTCAGAGAAAATTTACTCTCCTTGCCCAAATTAACTTCAACAACTGAGACAGGACTGCTACAGAATTAATTACTACCATATCAATCTTAATTTCCTTAACCAAAATATTTTTCCTAAACTACCCTCCTTACAACTACCAGCTCCTCCACACCAAAACCATAATAAACTCACAAACACATAACCAACCTGAAATTAACACTAAATTAACGCAATTCCAACGCAAACCAAATTCGAGTGTTCATGTAGCAAGTGAGCAAGTTATTATTTCACACAATTAGCTAAGGAGTCTAAAATGGAAAAAAGCGGAAGAGTTCGAGTTAGACTCACGCGCATCGATCACAGAGCTCCGCCAACTCGCCGGAGCGGAGTTTCCATCCATTCCTCGATTTTAACTCCTTACAATCCGAATTGAAGCACTTGTTGAAAGTGGAAGACGAGGAAGTATTAGCAGGCGGAGGAGTAGCTGACGACATGTGGAAAAAATAGACCAACTCTGGTTTCTACTTCAACGCATGGAGAAAACAGAGCAGCAAGAGTGGGTGGAGTGGCGGTTATGGCCTGATCTGTGTAATCATCGCAAGGAGAGAGGAGGGAGGGAGGGTTTTGTTGGCGGAGGAGAGGAGAGGATACGAGGACGAGAAAAGAATATTACTATTATAAATGTAAAATATGTGCGCTCTGCTTTCGTCTCGCGTTATATAGTTGAAGACGAACACGCGTGTGTGTGTGCGCGTGGCCATTTTCTAGGAGTGTGGATATGTAATTATGCATGAGTCTTTAGAAACACGCCTGAGATGAGAGTCCTCGGTCCTCAAGTCGAATCCTCGTGTTGGCCTCTATTTTGGCGTCGTCGTTTCTCATTTTTTTCTGCTTCTATCGTCTGCTTTATTACTTTTTTGTCCTCGTGTTGAAATTTAAAACAAAATAAAATACTCTCTTTAAATTAAAAGGAGTTTCCTTTTTTCCTCTCAAATCCGTCCTAATTAAGGATTTTAGCTGACTCAATATTGCAACATGATGGGGGATTAAGTAATTTAATTACACACGTCTTACTTGGAAATTTCGGATGTATAAAAATGTATACCTAAACTGTTTCGGATATTAAACATTTAAAGTAATAATTTTATCTAACTATCAACCTTCGCTGATACGATTATTATAGATTGGGAATGATTACTTATTTATATTTACTAATAATTATCGTGTTGTGAAAACTAAACTGTTCTCAAAAGAAAATGTCTTATATACAAACAAATTTTACAAACTTTTCATATTAATTGAAGGTATCAAAATCTGAATGGTATGCATTAAATGATGAGTCCTTCAAATGAATTGATGTATATCACTTATATTTCGACACATCAGTTAGTATAATAACACTATCATAAAAATCATATTCAAGACTCGTACTAAAATATCTGAGATATTTCCGGCGTCAAATATGAAATAAATATTTTATTTTTCATCTTGTTTGGGCCTTATATATTTTTCTAAAATGACTATTTTAGTCCTTATAGTATAATTCAAATTCAACCTAGGAATTTGTGTAAAATTACTATGATCTTTCATTGGAACCTTTAGCCTAAAAATCCCAAAAAATGTCTGTTGTAACGTGATTTATAACATAGTTTTATACCCAATTAAACAAATTATGTAATTAACAAAGTTTCCAATTTAGGTGTAACTTTGAAAAAGAAAGTACATGTGAAATATCAATTTTAAAAGTCAAAACTCTTTCGTGATGGAATGAACTATACAACCTTATAAACATTTTCGATACTTCTACGTTCTTTCTTTTGTTCTCTTTGAAATTCCAAAAAATGCAACTACAAAAAAAGTATCTCTAGAGAAAAAAATACAAGCTTTAGTAAACAAGGCTTTTTTTAGATCAAACAATCGGACAGTGATCGGTAATACACAACAAGACAGGGACATTTTTGGAATTTTAGATCTGGCTACGGTGGGCGTGTGCTTTAAGTCTGGACTCATCAGCGATACGTCGTTGGGACTAAAAATGTCTTTCACGTGGCAAGTGTTGGGTTTTAGGGGGTCAAAGGTTGGTTAATACTAGGAATGTTGAGGGTATTTTTGTAAGCTACAAATTATATTTTATTTAAATTTTGAACGATGATGATGATATTTATGCCAGAGAGTCATGCAGGGAAATCACGTAATGCATTAAGCTGTATTAATCGCACGCGCTTTGCTTTTGGTTGGTCCGGTGTGTTTTTAAATTTTAATATATTTCTTTTCTTTTCTTTTGGTAATGCATGCCGGTGCGTTGTAATTTTAAACTTCTCAACTAGAAAATCTCTTCTATTTATTTCTAACTTAAAAGAGAAAAGCCATCACAAATTCGGATGGTCCAAAATAATACTCCCTCCGTTTTTGAAAGAATATCTTTTTTCTATAAATTTTTACGGGTCATAATACTTGTTATTTTATCTTTGCTGAAGCATATATTTTGGACCATCCTAAAGATACAATTCCATTGAAAACCAAAACAAATTCGGTGCTAATCAGGAAATGCAATCATTTTCAATAGTATATTAACATAATAATACAAAGATATAAATTATTATTTTGAGAGTAAAAAAAAAAAGGTTTTCTTACAAATTAATGACCCTGTAATTTTAAAGGGAACTAATTCAACTCTGAAGTACACATATATTTCTAAATTTATTTGATAAATGATCAGCAGTTCCCTTTAAAATTTAAAAAATGAACTCCTTCAACAGTACTATTATTTAGGTTCCGTTAAAAAAAGGCTTCTTCTACTAAGTTTTCACCATTAATGGACTCATCATTAATCTTGGAATCATGGAGGATATGGCCCAGTGCGTGCATTAATTACTAAGAAACGATTAATATTAATCACGATATTCCATGTGGAATTAATTTCTCCCGTACCCTTAAAAAACAACTCATAATTAATTTTCAGAACAATTAAAGTAATGATTAATTATTATTTTTGATGTATTTTTAGCCAATTATTCTTAATCGATTTATTAACTACATCCAATCAGCAGTAATTTTGATTCCCTATTGGAAAATGATGAAAACGATATTTTTTCAAGGACAAAATAATTTGACCATGACGTCAGTTTTTTAAGACGGAGGGAATCTTTTCAAGGTTAAAGTTGGAGAATAATAAAAAAAATTAGTACATAATACTTATTTTTTAAATAGATAAATTTTATTTATTTACAATTTTAATGTTATAAAATAGTATATAACAACATTTGGATTAATTAATTCAACAAACTAATAATTTTTAAAAATTATTTCATTTTAATTAAAACAACTACCAGCACAACAAAGTAGTTTCTAACCAAACAACTTACTTGCTTCATTTCACAGTACAACACGACACTATACAGCGCAACACCGCACATCGGGGGCTAAACACACCCTAAATATATTATATAATTTTTCCATATCGTGAAGTGCATTTCATATGTATCGTCATTCACCATATATCACAATCACAAATACTATATAATCTGCTTAAATTTGTTAAATTTGTTTTTCTACATGGATAAAAATCGTAGATATGACAATTCAAACCCAGTAAACCTAGTAAATTATCTTCTTTATTTAATAGGAAGTATCGTTGAGATACAAACTTAGGTCACCGGTACATGTTAAATTGGTTTTCCTGCCTCGTTCTACTTGCCGAGCCGGAGTAATTATAGAATGCACTCGGTGTGCCATGTCACTCCATTCACTCACTCACATTAGCCAATAAGAAAACTACGCGTTAGGGTTGCTAGTTACAGATTATGAGGTTTAAAATTTTAAATTTTGAAAGAACTATAAACCTAGATAGTGGTGAAATCAACCACAAAAAGACTTGTCCATATATAACAACTTTATTAATTTAGGTGTACGCTTAATTGGAATACCGGGTGCACTATATAATTTTTCGCTCAGGTCTTGTTTGTTATTCTATAAATCAAAATAACCACTTTTATTAATTTTAAACCAAACAAGTGTGAACAACCATGAATAAAAATAAGAAAAAGGTGACAGTTATGTCAATTAATGACGGAGTTAAGATAGTAGGATTCAGCTGTTTGAGATACAACACGGACTTCTGAAAATGAAACCTCCGGATCTTTTTTTAGTAATCCGGCTAATTTTTTATTTATTTTTATAGATGTCCATTTTAAAATTCCAATGAGCTTAATTAATCTATTTTTACTCATTTTATATTTTTTAATAAATATTACTCAATGAGTAATATTTTTTTTTTATACATTTTCAACAATTATAATATCTCTTTCTATTTTTCTCATTACTTTTAACTAAAAATAACCATTATCTTGGTATTTAAAATTTCGCCTAAATAGTCAATTATAAAAAATCAGAGTGAGTAATCGTTAAAAGAAAAAAAAATTAAAAAAATGAAGAAAACAAGATACGACTAGTCTACGCTCCTAAATTACTGATTAACTAAGATATCAACGTTAATCTTAATTAACTATAATAAGTACATAAATTAGCATCGACGCTATATCTAATTAGTGGAATGTCTTTTTCTTCTTCTTGTATCTCTCTTTGCTAAAAAAATTGCGATTTGTTGAATGCTGACGGATTGCCACATGTTTCTCTTGACCATTTCCACCTGATCACAAGGAAAATTATAAGCTTGTGATTGAGCTAAAATTACACCGGTTTTACCATCAGTTTTCTTGCATTTTCGAATGGTATTCTATTTGATTTCAGCATGAATTCTTTAATTACTGCAGGAAACAGATCTGAGAGGAAGTGAGCAAAAATGGAGAGAATCGAGTCAAATTCTAGACAAGATTGGAACAAACACCTCATTGGCCAATCCATCTACCTATAGAATCTATCCGGACAGAGAACTTAGCGGCACTGGCAGAAAACTCCTACTGCCATGATGATTGTTGGCTTTATCCGCGAGAGCATCGGGGCGTGCCCAGCCGTCTTTATCTAGTCCTTGTGGAATTCTTATGTGAGGAGGAGAGTAATTCAGATACAATTTAGAGTTTTGTTAGGATTTAATTTCTTTTATTTCTTTTAGAGATTTTATAGGGAGAGAGAACTATTTATACTCTCACTAGGTTATTTGAGAATGATCTTCTCCCGGAATTTGGTCCCTTCTCTGGTTTTAGTTTTTGCTGCCGTTTACATACTTTGCTCATTCGGAAACGAAAGATTTTTATCGATTCAATATATCTTTTATTTGTTTTCAAACATGAGTATGAGTAGCTAAGCAAATTGTTCTTAGTAGAGGCGTTTAAAGCATGAGTATACGATTGTATGAGACCAAATTAATTTTATTAATCTTTATATCTGCATTTAACTAATCTCGTTATAATCTTAACGTATTTTCTGATTGATTTTAGATCTGGCCAATCTAGGGTTAAGTAAATTACGCAACAATCATTCCTCTTGGCCTTGGTTTCTTGACCAAGAGGATCGCCAGTAGACACCTACACGCTGCCGGAACATCCGCGAAACGGTAGGGTGAAAGGTTGTTCAGATCCAGTCCCAACTGACGCCCGAGGATACTAGGCCTGGAGTTGTCTTCCCCTAATCGATTATCAGTCAATTTAGTAAACTCTTTAACCAGCAAGGTGCTAGTTGGTTAGACATCATCTCTAAGGGGATATGAGGTCTTGTTGATACAAGAGGGAAGCATGGGTCATAAGGGTACCTTGATCTTATAGCAACTTTGTAGATTGAAGATGAATACCCATGTGTCAATGATTGTAACTTATATCTCATAGCTTGCCAAGCTTCAACTAGGAATCTCTCTCATATTTGATAATCCCATCTTGATCTGTGTCTTGACCAAGAATCTCATTCTTGGCCCAGATTGTTTACTTGCTTTATTTAATTTTCAGTTCTAGTTTTTAATACAAAACTCTCCATTTCACCTAAGTGTTACTCTTAATTTTTACAAGTTTTCACAAAAGTCATACAATAATTCCCTGCGGATTGAACCTCTTATTTTTTATTTACAATTAACTTGTTCTTAGTAGTAAGTTGTAACTTATATTTATTTTTGACGGATTCGACACCCCATCACTTGCCACGAAATTTTTATGGCAATTAAGTTTGTGGTTGGTATAATTAAAATACATCATATATATTTAATTTGTTCTCGTAAAGGAAACCAATGTTAGTATGTAAATTACTTTTTTTTAAGTTACAATACTTTAAATATATAAGTTTTTTGAATTTTTAGCATGAAATGGTAGCTCGTAGATGCCAGCCGTGACCATTTATATTTTTTTTTGGTAGGGAAAAAGGAAGGTGCTCAACGCTGATAACCTCTTTCTGATTACATCAAGAGGGTTCTCCAAAATATGAGTACCTAATCCAAAATTATAAGTAAAATGAGATAAAAAATGCGCTGAAAAATTAACCTCACGGTAAATATGAATAATTTTCGCCTCAACAAACATTGATAATTCATGCTTAATCCGACGAACTATGCTATCACAGGAAGAATGCACCAAACAAACCTCCAAAATCATGTCGTGTAGGAAGAAGTTATTTTTTAATAAAAATACTTTACTTTTTAATGGAATACGTGCAAACATGATTAGAATTAATATAGTGGACTTTGGAGGAAACCATGGTTAGATCTTTGAAAAGATCTCATTTCTAGCATGTTTCAATCCTTAATACAAACATTCGTACCAAATTGTGTGGCAAGAAAGTCGGCATATTAGGTCTGACACAATGAGTTCTGTGTACTCACAAACAACTTGCTCTATTTCCTTGCTACCACACTGCAACAGTTAGAAACAGTACTGTAACATTTACCAATCAACTCTGAGACTAAGGGATTGAGACCAATCCATAGGTTTAACCTGATTGAATGAGAATTACCTGACAATAACCATTATAAAGTTCATTGAGCAAAGCAATGTGCTAAAGAAATATTCAATTTTTTCGCCATTTTCATGGTGTTTATTCGTTTATTCGTTTTTTGGTATGTAAAGGTTGAATTGAATATAACAAGCCATAAAAATTCCATCTTTGTGGCATACCGCACGAAACTATGAAATTAGATGGAAGCAAAAAAAAAAAATCTACAGTACAGGCGAAAATAGAGTAGCTAAACCTTGATCCACTCTTATTTCAAGCTTATCATAGGACATTAGAGTCTTTTGATCGCACTTGTATGTACCATTTCCTTTGGCCAGGACCTCGCCATCAACATCTATGATCCCTCCCATGCTTGGATCATCAGCACGAGGGCCAGGCTCTAAGATAATTGCTTTGACCTGTTGTTTGTTACAAAGCACGGATTAAAGACAAAACTGCTAAATTGATTCTGACATAGATTCTATGCAATGCGCACAAAGTCAGGTGTTCAAAGATGGAATTATTTACCAAGATTTTGTCAAGTCAATGGCACTGAATGAAAGAATGAACTAACCTTGAGGTACAAAACATGGGGTGATTTGACATGATTTCCACTGTTCAACTCTGACATTAATGCTAGCAATGCTAGCTTTGAACATTCTTTCATCAAGATCAAGTCCAGATAACCATCTGAGAACTGCACACAATCCAAAACAAGGAGTATTGCAAAAGGTTTTTGAGTCAATCAGCCAAAAAAAAACTTACTCTATCCGATTGTACATTATACCTCCGAATCTAAAAGAAACATTTAATCTGGATCAATCATACAGGGAGAGCATGTAATGAAATGCGTATTCGAGATAGGTGCATGAACCAACCTTTGCATCAGGTGCTGCCATAGTATCTTCAGTTCCCCAAGGGACATTATGAAGCCAGATTGAAACAAACGGTCCATCAATCACCCTCCAATCCATATTCATCAAGTTAACCTCAGGTCCCTGGTAACTGTACTGTTGAATCTTAGCAGATTTTTCTTGACCAGAATTTTGTCTCTCATTTGATTCTCCATTATAACTGGTTGGCTCACCAAAAGATTCAAAGCCAGGTCCGGGCACAAATGAAATGCGTCCAGTGTATGTCCTAAGATGGAAAATCCGTTGAAGAGCCTATACATGGGAAGGAAGGAGGAACTTAGTGTCTACTAAGCATAAAAAGCCCAAATTGGGTGCAGATGCATGAGAGAGAGATAAAGAATAATATTCTGGTTCTATGAAGTGAAACTACATATCTTGCCATTTCAAGGAATCAAGTTTAGAAGTGCTTTCATGATTTAGAGTGCAGCTATGCTATGTCTAAAAGTAGAAGCAGTGAGATGCATCATTCACCATATGGCCAATGCAAATTCATATTTCACTCACAAAAGCTTTAACAAATATAACTAACTAAAATTACCATTGTTGCAGGAGCAGCAACAAAGGAAGATGTTACATAGTAATGTAATATCAGTTGATGCATGGTGACAAAAAAATTACTTATTTGTTATTGCCCATAAAAGATACTCTAGCAAATGCATTCATAAGCAAAATACCATAACAAAATAGGTAAACCCAACCCAACCCAACCCAACCCGAAAGGAAAGAAACATACATAAAAATCAAGGCGAGCACTGCCCATCCAGCGATATTTTTCAGACTCAATGTCGATATCTGCCACCAAACCTAAAATAGAACAAAATGGGATAGCTAAAACCTACGGTATCACATCTTACTATATCCATCGTGAAAAACAACAAAGTTCTACTTAAACTGGAATAATGGTATAACTAGTGGATATAATATAACTATTACCCCATGCAAGCATCAATACACTAAAAAATCTGGTCCCTCCTTGCATTATAGTAGCCACATCCAACGTCTGCTTGTGTCCTACCAACAAGTAGAGAAAATATAAAATTGTAGAGATTTGCAAAAGAGCCATTCTACATATTTAAACAAAAATACCCAAAATTTTAAATTTTAAATTCAAAATGTCACATTACCTCGCATAATAGCAAGAAGAACATAGATTTTCAAAGGAGCAATTCTACACTTTAAACAAAAATACCCAAAAATTTAAATTTTAAATTCAAAATGTCACATATTACCTCGTATGATAGCAAGAACAGCATTAGCTGCTTTACAGGGTTCACCGACTGAGTCCATAAGGGACTTTACCATGCCATTTCCAGTGCCTGCAGATATATTTTGTGTATTTTTAGTTCAACAAATTTTCTGCAGGATTAGTAAACCTAATAGATTTTGATTGATATTACATGGCTACATGCTAAAGCCACTAACATATGGAACATCTTGCAGATGTAGTACTCCATTCATGAAACAAGCTAAATAACTGTCAATTTACACTGCAAACCAACGACTACAAACAAGAAATTAAATCCTAGCCTGGACAAAGATAAAAACCAACCCGCTGGGACCATTCCAAGGGGAATCTTTATTGCATCCCTCCAGTCCTCTCTCTCCAAAAGTCCATTTACCACCTACTAAAAAGCGCATCACTTGTGAGAAAAATAAACCAATATAGACCATTAAAAGACCACAACCCCCATTAAAACATCCAACTAACCTCAACAAGGACGCCGTCCCCACTAACACAAACAATGCCATCGTACTTCGTAATGTCCAATGACCTAGCCACATCCTTAGCATGGAGCTGATGTTTAGTTTCTGAGAGTAGACTCATTGTTACTCATACATTTATAAAACCACCAATTATAAAAACATTGAGTTGCTTTAGGAGAAACAATCCAATCCAGCAGCTATTGTTCCAGCAAGCATAATACATCACCCTGTTTTTTTCACTTTACAAAATGCAATGGAACTCTTACAAAGAAAAAAGTGCAGAATAAGATTACAAAGACTCAGACTTTATCCAATACTGACTACTGAGTATGAATCCTATCCTAATCCAAAAACCAATTATCACTTTCTTAATTTACAATTCATTAGCTGAAGGGCATGAAGAGCCAGTACAAACCTTGAAGGGTGATTTCCACGTCAGCATCTTCAAGTAGAGGTTTGACGTCATCAAAGAATATCTTGGAAGCAGATTTTTTCCCTCCATATGGATTGATAAATACGAACAGACTCTTCGGCCGGCCTGAGGACAGCATTCACCGTCATTCACTCATGAACAACAACAACAATAACAGCGCAAAAAATTCGTTGCAATGAGAATTTTACAGAAGAAATTACCAAGAGAATCGAGGTAATCGTGGAGATGTTGGCACCAGAGTCTGAGAGAGTCGTTGTGGAGAGGTTCCAATACGAAATCTTTTCTCGTGATTCCTTTGCTACTTTTGCTACCCACGCAGCATACGTCGTCACTGTTATCGTTCACAGCCTTGATTCTTATCTTAGAGTCTTCAACTGTAAATCCCAGCACTTCCTTATCCAAGCTCAAACACCGCTGGCCTCGGTCGGTTCTCCACCGCAAATGGCCGTCCAATGTCAAAGTCAACGGAATGACGGTTCCGTTGATTTTGACCCGGTCGGATACTCTAAACGGCGACGAGGACGCCTGGGCTTTATCCATTTCTCAGTGACAAAAGAGGAGAAGGAGGAAGAAGAAGAAGGGACTGGTTGTTGAGGAGTGGGTGTCTGTTAGCTTAAAGAAGAAGAGGAGTGTGGCAATTTCAATTTCGTTGCGTTGGGGAATCGGCGATGTACGCCAGCTGAGGTCATGGTCAGTTTGGTTTGGTTTAATTGGTTGCTTTGCTTTGGTTTGATCGTTCTTTTTTCATGGGATTGTGGTGTTTACCCACGCGCGGGGCTTGGATCAGGAATGGAGAACTCTGGTCTCTGGTTATGCTTATATGATTTTAAAATTCAATTTTCAAGTGTAATAAATATATTAAACAATGCCTAAAAAAAACTAGCAACCTATTTTTAAAAAGAAAAACCATTATCTACATACAGTACATGTTATCAAAATCAAAATTAAAGTATAAATGGGCTGGGCTGGAACATCTGGCCCAATAAAATACGGCACTACGCCCAAACCCGTTTCCTCCAACCCTCGATTAAACCTCTACTAGAGGAAAAGGTCATTGAGAAGACAACCGCAAGCTGCAACAATGGCGAGGGAAATTGATGAAGGAGAAATTGCGTTACCGCCAACACGCACTGGCCACATAAAGAAACGAGCTTTGAGGAACAAAGCCCTATCTATTTCTTTCAATGAGAAAGATCTGAAGTACGTAATGTCTTCTACTTTGCTTTCCTACTGAAGTGATTGGTGGAGTTGTTTTATTGATGTAATTGATGAGCTGGGTCGTGTGTAATTTGGCCTCCATTATAGGGATTACGTTACTGGGTTTCATAAGAGGAAGAAGAAGAGGAGAAAAGTAGCTGAAAAGCAGCAGGAGGAGGCGTACAGGCGTAAGCGTATTGAGCTGCGCAAAAAGGTATAGTTTTTAGTTTCATGCGTTTCTTTTTCTTTTTTCCAAAGTTGTTTGGTTGATGCTTTGTGATGTTATGAAGATTTGAGTTTGTTATCTTGGCAAGTGATTCAAATGGCATCTCTTCTGTTTTCGAGATAGCTAGTCTAATTAAGCATTTGGTATTAACTTTGTTGATATTGGATATAATTTAATCTTTTAATTCTGCTCTTATGAATTGTATAATCCAAATTACAAACTTATGACTCGGTGAAAGGGTGTGAGATGTTCGGACAGAGATAATAGGATTTTAGTAGACCACTGAGGTTCATTATATGATGAAAACCTTAGCCAGGTTAGTTTGCATGCACTCAGCTAACATCTTTGTCTGTTTAGTGAAATTTAGTTCTTGAAATATTATGTAATGGGACAAGCGATTCATTCCCACATGCTTGTTTTTAACCTTTACAGAAGTTGGTTTAGGTAAGTTGAGAGCATTTCGATTTACAGAAGTTGGTTTGCTCAAATAGCCAGTTCCTCTTTCTATGATGACTTTTTTACAACTTTGGAGTTAGGACTACTCTCTTTGGGATTGTATTTTTTACCGTGCAATTAGCAGGTTGAAACGGAAAAAAAAAACTTACTCTAATGATTTCAGAAAGGATTAGAAAAAAAAAAGTACATCATTTGTGTGTGGGATTGACAAAAACCAATGAGAATGATACTTCTCACTTTGCCTGGCAGTCCCTTGGAAGAGATTGAGTTTATAAGTAATTGTTATTCTTAGCCTCACATGGACTCAAATGAACTGATTAACTGACCTGGCCTCTTTTTTGTTACTCTTTTGACTTGTGCCTTGAAATTTTGGATGGAGGTTTTATTATCCTTGAGCGATTAAAATGATACTTAACACGAAGCCACCACACTTTACCGAGATGAATTGCTATCCCTTTAATCATATGATGAACATATAGTTTGTTTTCATTCAAAGATGAGGATGACCCCCCTTCCTTTATCACTCAACAACTGTCACCTTTCTTCTGCACAAATAGCAAGAGGAGCTTACTTCCTGAGGTTAAGCAGAGTTTTCCTTGTTTTGACCTTGTTGCATTACTTGTGTTGTAGAGGAAACTGGAAAAAGAATTCGTAATGTTTGGAGGCCCTGCACCAGCCACCGATGAAGCACCAAAAGAAAGTGATAATGACCACGAGGATGATGGAGAAAGTGGGCCAACTGCATCAATTAGTGGTATGCTTCACAAACTGTCAAGATATGTACTTCCTCCGTTTTCTATTACTTGACTTTTGGAATAAATGCACGCTAATTAAGGAAATAATTAATCACGACTTTTGAGAGTTTTTTAACATCAAACAATTATCTCTTTTTCATATTAAAAAAATTAACCAATCGGAATTCATCTCTCTTTTCTACGATCAAATAAATTAATCATAAACTACCTAGAAAATTGTAAAGAGTCATTTATTTGAGACCAAACATCTCTCTTTAAAACATCATCTATTGCAAACCGGAGGGAGTACTTTATACTAGAGAATTTCTTTACTTATTAAGCTTCCTCTATGATTAGCTGTACCTGCATTTGTCAATTCTTCGTCACGCTAACTTTGCCTACTGGGACTTTGGGGTTTTGTGAAGTGGTTCTTAGCCACATCAATTGGATCTAAGTATAGTATGGTCATGATGTTTTCACCTCGTGGACATGTTGGCAAACTTTATCAGAAGGTGCAGTGATTTTTTTTTTCTAATTCATTTTGCCCTTTCTTATTTCACCTTGAGTGGGTAATTTCATGCAATAATCTTAATATCAACACGCCAGTTACTATACCATGTGGTTCCTCTTAATGGGGACAAAAAATGTTGAGATTACAACTTTTACCCTCTTTTATTTATAGGCTGCATGTAAGACTTAAAGCTGTTGATAGTTGCACAGTGCACAGCATACCGAAGTAGTCATACAAGCTTAAGCTCTATAAATTACTGACATCCTTTTGGGCTTTGTTTGTTGGCGAAAGGTACAACAATGTATGACAATGGTGACATACAAGTCACCGTGAGGACTAGTGAGATTTCTCGGGAAGATGAGGATATCCCAACTGAAAAGCTCCAAGCAGCAACATCAAGACCTCTTGAAGTGGTTAAGAAGCAATCTCTAGCAGTGAGCAAAAAGAAACCATTGAAAAAGGCTTCAAAACGCACTTCTCGGCCGAAAACACAAAATAAAAGAGAAAAAAGGAAAAAGGGGAGGCAGAACAGCAAGAGGTAGCCTTCTTGCACTGTCATGCATGGGATCGAACTAACTTCCCATTTGGTATCCTAGAGACCATACGACCAGACTCGATTTGCTGAGCATCTCTCAAGGTCACCATGTAGAACTTTGTGGTTAGTTGCAGGTTCTGTGACGTGCAAGCTTAATGTTCTTTTTACAACTAATATGAAAGCTCAGATGGTAAAAAGCTTTCAAGACCGCATGTTAAGATTGTTCAGTGATAGTTTCCCTACTTGAAATTTGAATTTTGCAACTTGTTTGCTTCAATAATTTGAATCACTTGTTTTTTTTCGTGCTTAGTTTCAAATATCACTCTCCAATATTCCCTTGTAGTGTCTGCGCATAAATTGAAAGCTCAGATGGTAAAAAGCTTTCAAGATCGCATGTTAAGATTGTTCAATGATAGTTTCCCTACTTGAAATTTGAATTTTGCAACTTGTTTTCTTCAATAATTTGAATCACTTGTTTTTTTTCGCGCTTAGTTTCAAATGTCACTCTCCAATATTCCCTTGTGGTCCATTGTTCAGTTGAATGAGTAATCCCTAATGTCCTAGATAGGCTTTTATTTCGTTCATACATCCTCACATGCTTTGGTGTATTCTATTATTCATAATGAAATAAGAACCTATGTTGACCGGACTGGACCGGCTCGGCTGGTCGGACCTTTAAAACCTCTGATCGGTCGGTTGGTTGGTCCTGAAATGAGCGGAAAACTATTTTTTACGAGAACTGCTAAAAAATCGGTAAATTGGTCTAAGAATCGCTAAAAAATAGATAAATCGGTCTAAGAATCACTAAAAATCGGTTTTGGAGGTTCAGTACATAGGTTTTAATGTTGATCAAAACTACATCGTAACAAATCTAAGGTCATAAATTAATTATTTCATATATAAATTTATTTATTTAATAATTTAATTAGTTTTGATTTAATTATACATATAAATATTGCATGTGATGGCTAAATAA
>NBIL01146740.1:0-11668 GCA_002752925.1 Viola pubescens var. scabriuscula | reverse complement strand
TATAGGATTGAGTGGATTGCAGGACTATCATTCTTCTTGGCCATGGATTATTGACCAAGAAGATCGAAGTAGACACCTACGTGCTAGCGGGATGATCCATGAAATGGTTGGGGAAAGGTTAATCAGATTTAGTCCCGAATGACGCCCGAGGATACTAGTCTGGAGTTGTCTTCCCCTGGTCGATCATCAGCCAATTCGCTAAACCCTTTAACCAACAAGGTGCTAGTTGGTTAGGCATTATCTCTAAGCGTACCTGAGGTGGTGTTGATACAAGAACGAAGTAGGGGTCATAGGGGTTCCATGATCCTATAGCAACTCTGTGGATTGAAGATGAATAACCTTACGTCGATGATTGTAACTCATGTCTCATAAATGCTAGCCTCTACTAGGAATTTCCTCTCATATCTGATTTCTATCTTGTTAACCTGCGTCTTGACCAAGAACATTATTCTTGGCCAAAATAGTTCTGTTTTATTTATTTGTTAGTTTTAATTCTTGCACACAACACCCATTTCCACCTAAGTGTTACCACTAGTTATTACAGCGCACACATAGATCATACCATTGCTCCTTGTGAATCGATCTTCTTACCACTATCTACAATTTATTTATTTTAGTAGTAAGTTATAATTTATATTTTTTTCTTACGGACTCGACATCCACACATCAGAGAGCCAGAAGAAGACTAGTCTTACCAAGTCCACCAAGGGACCATCATCTTGATCAAGGTAACTTTCTTGATCAAGATATAAACCAAGAAGAACAAGAACTAAATTCACCAATTGATATGGAGCAGCCACCACCAGAACTGACCCTCATGGAGCTGAACCAAGGAAAAGAGCCAACTACCCACTCTTGCCATAATCTACCACTAGTGGATCATGATTGGGCTATCAAAACCAATATCATTCACAACTTGAAGAAATTTCATGGACATTCCAATGAGAATCCCTACATTCATATGAAGAGTTTTCATTTGGAATGCGAGGCCCTTAAACCTCGAGACGTTCCTCTTGAGAGGGCAAAACTGAAAGATTTTAAGTGGTCACTAGAGGATTCAGCGAGGAATTAGTTCTACAGTTTACCTCACAATACCATCACCACTTGGGCTCAATTGTCAAGAGCTTTCTTGAGCAAGTATTGGAATGGAAGCAAAGTCGGAGTAGTAAGAAAGAATCTCATTTCAACTCAGCAGAAAGGAACCGAGAGCTTTGAAGAATATTACCAGAGATTCAAAGACCTCCAAGACATCTGTCCTACGCATGGAGTAATCGATCAAAATCTGATTCAGTATTTCTATGATGGAATGCGTCTCAGTGACAGAGAAAAGGTTGATGCAGCAGGAGGAGGAGCATTGCAAGACGTCGCTCCCACTCGTGCGAAACAATTACTTCAAACTATGGCTGAGAACTACACCAACAATGGCTTCTAACCCTACTACTTATTTTATTAATTCAATTGGTATGGAACAACAAATTGCTAGTATTGCTAATTTTATTCAAAATCTTTCCACAGGTACCCCTGGACAAGACAACAACCAAGGCACCACTGGGATATGCTGCCAGACTAATCATCACACCAACCAATGTTCCCTGTTGCAACCTACGACAACAGAAGAGATCACTGCTCAGTTGAATGCTGCATATGAGTATAATCAGAACCAACAAAACAAGTACCCTCCAAACAACAATCCATACTTAAACACTTACAACCCTGGATGGAGGAATCACCCTAATCTTAGTTGGACTCAAAACAAACCTCAGAATACCTCTACATTCCCTAACCAGTCTCTACAGCCACCATTCAATCTATAAAACTTTGTTCCTAGACCACTTCAGAATCAAAATAACCAACCTCTCCAACTACCTGCACCTCCACAACAATTGCAAGTTGTTGGTCCTTCACGTGATGATGAAATAAATAAGACTTTCGCTCAACATAGTGTTGTGCTTGCAGACATACAGAAACAACTAAAGTTACTACTAGAGGATAGGCAGAAATAAGGGAAATTACCTCCAAGTACAATAGACAATCCCAAGCATAATGTGAATGCAATCAGTTTGAGAAGTGGTGTTGCTTTACCCGAAAGAGTAGAGACAGTGGCATAAGAACAAGAGAAGAAGAGGCCAAGTCACAAGGATTGGCAGGAGGTAATGGAATTTGAGAGGCACTACAAGTACAAGTCCCTAGAATAGATTGAGGAAGAGGAGACAGAAGCTTTAGAGGAAGCAGAAGAGATCATAGCAATAGAAGATGAAGCTTCTTGACCAAGGATGACATTGAGGAGGAAGGAATGGCCAAGAAAGTTAAGAAGGAGGCCAAGGAGCTAGAAGAAGCTACAAAACAGAAGGAGAACGATGCACCTCCACCTTTTCTACCCCCACCTGCAAGGACTAAAAAGGAAAAGGAAGAAAAGGAAGTCATGGAAATATTTAAAAAAAGTGGCAATAAACATTTCAATGCTTGATTTGATTGCCAAAATTCCTAGCTATACTAAATCTCTTAAAAGTTTATGCTCTAACAAGAAGAAACTTGCAGGTCTTGAATAGAGTAGCATCACAAAGAATGTTTCCTCTGTGATCCAATCTAGACTTCCAGAGATGTGCACAGACCAAGGCACATTCGACATCCCTTGCAAGATAGGAGACAAGAAGATTGGGAAAGCTTTGTGTGATCTAGGAGCAGGAATCAGTGTACTGTCACTTGTAGAGTATGAAAGGCTGAACATCAGGACCATGAAAGAGACTAAAGTAGTCATCTAGTTTGCTGACAGATCCATCATCTATCCTAAGGGAGTTGTTGAGGACGTGCTTATCCAAGTCAATTGAATCTATCCTGTCGATTTTTATGTCGTTGACATGAATATGGATTTTTCTACAAACAATACTGATGTCCTTTTGGACAGACCTTTTTTAAGGACCGCGAGAGCCTTAATTGATGTTTTTATAGATGTTTAATTCTCGAATATTGTGGACAGATCATTAAATTTAACATGTATCATGCAGTGAGGCGTCCAAGCGAGATGCATAGCTTGAACGTCATGGATGTTTATGAACCTCCTACTAAGGAAGGTAATGGACTAAGTGCAGCCAACCCAATTGATTGTGACCTTGATTGTGATCTTATCAGGAGTGTAAGAGAAGAGAAGCAAGAGCGAGTCAAAGAAGGATCAGTCATTTCATTAGAAACCGTGAAAAAATTCAATGATTTAAGTCCTTCAACAAAGAAAAAATTCAATTCTAACCAAATCTTATGTTTTCTCCGCAGGATACCAAAAGAGGCCAAGAAGGTGAGTCTTAGCCAAGAAAGGGGAATTCACATCACAAAACGCTCTTGGCTAAGAGCGTTCCTTTTTTACACATGTCCTTCAGAAAGTATAAAAGCGCGGAAAATAAAGAAACAACCCCCCTACTTCCCCAACTTCCAATCCCTTGAAAACACAACCGCTACCTCTCTTCTCAGGCAACCCCACCTCTTCAACCGTCCAACAACTACCGAAACTGTTAAAATCTAGAGCTACAAGTTTAGCTGAACTCACCCTCCGACACAAACAACACTTATCACGACATATTCTGTCACCATACCACAGAATCTCCTCTGCTTCTTTTGCACCGAGAATCCCATCACCTCTGTCTTCGATGACCCTCAACTCAACCCCCTCTGGTTCACCGCAGACAACTAGCTCGCAGCGCGAAGCTCTATCAGCAGTGAACTTCGTAGCCACAGTCCTCACTTCTTTCGATACTACCGGCGAATCTACCCCACGAGCACCACCAGCAGCGGATGCCATGGATATCTCCCTAGAAGTGAACTAGCGTCCCACAGTAGTTCTAAATCCTACCATGACTCAAGCAGCCCAGCAATTGGAGGTGACAGTTAGCCAATCGGGACAAGCATCGGACACCGACTCTGACGAGATACCCCTAAGTCAGCTGTGAAAGAGAAGATTAGATAAACATACAAATGATCAAACCACAGGAAGATGTGCCAATTAGAGAGGGAACCCTGCATTTACGACCACCCCCACCATTATTCCTATCTCAGAAGGGTCAAGCAAGTGGCCCACAAAATTCCTTAGGCCATGGAACAAGCCAGACCTTCTTCCTCTGCTGCCGAGCACAAAAAGGGCAAAGAACCCATGGCCGTTGCACAAGGATCAGACGAAGAGCTTGAGAGTGACTCTATCAAGAGCATTTCTTACCCCGCTCGGCTGGTAAGATGTACTAAACTCATTCTCCAAGCTCCCAATTTTGGTGGGTGGTTGGATTTGGATACTCTTGATGACAATGAGAGATTAGAATATCGAATAAATAATGGTGAGATAATTCCCTGCATCCTTTTTTATTATGATCTTCTGCATAAGTTGGGTGTGTCAACTAGGCTTAAGAAAATGGTGCATGACATGGGTTGGGGTTCTGTGTTTTTTGTGACTAATGTTGTACATATTGAACTGTGTTTGGAGTTATACTCCACCTTTTGAGTAGATTCTGCAACTCTAGATTGCAGGGACAGAGAATGGACCGATGTATTTAAGGGGGAGGTAATCAATTATAGGCTGTGTGGTCAATGGAACCGCTTGAGTCTGTATGATTTTGATGTGCTGTTAGGCTTTGTACCTAGTGATAAGGACGTCTCTACTTGGTATCACTTTGTTCACCATAAGATTCCCAAGGATTGGGATGCTAATGGAGCCTTCAAGACTCTCACAAGAAACCCATAAGCTCAATTCACTAAGACCTCCAATGCTCATCAACTTTGTGACCCAGTTTTGAGGATCCTTCATAGGGTCCTGGCCATGAGCTTTTATGCCAAGAAAAATATGTCTGGTGCCCTTTATAAAGTTGAGCTATTTCTTTTGTGGTGTTTGCACACTGGCCAAAAGGTTAGTTTGGGCTATTGGCTAGCCAAGCAGTTACCTACTTCTAAGAGAAACATGATTTTAGGAAGTTTGATTACCATGCTTGCATGTAAATCAGGACATCTTGATTATTCCACTACTAAACTCCTTGAAGTTAATGCTCACAGACTAGTTGACATTAAAGGCCTGGATCAAATGGGATTTTTCCATTTGGAGAAAGGAGTTGTTTGCTATAATACAGGTTGCACACCTAAGGCTGACAGGATTTTTAGAGGGAACCACACAGGGCCATACCAGTTGGCCCCCTTGAAGATCCAATTACCACCAGCAAGTGACCACGGAAAAGTTGAAGCGACAGTTGAGCATCAGATTGACCAAGATGCTGGTTCTGGCCAAGACCATCAGCAGCCAACTGACTCCTCCTCTACACCGGAGCCTACACAACGAATGATGCAAACTATGCAAGTTGCCCAAGAACAAACTGTCACCCTAAATCAGACAATCCTTGAATCATTGCTCCTCCTTCACAATAAAATTAATGTTTCCTTCGCCCCTGCTCCCCTAGGAAAACAACCAACCACAGACACTTTAGTCTGAGTGACTTGCCCTAGGTAACTTCTTTTAATTTTATGTACATACTTATGTTTATTTTTTTTTTCACTATTTATGCATGATTTCTTTACCTTGTTTTTTCTTTCTTTCTTTCACATTTCACATTGAGGATAATGTGTCCAACAAGTGTGGGGGAGAGGTTTTATATTGTTATGTGTAATTTTAATTTTGATGTGAATTTACTGTTTTGAATGTTTTTATTCTTTATGCATGAGTTAGCTTTAAATTTTGAAAATTTTAGGACTGTTTTTAATTTTTCCTGCATGATTTTCTTTTGATTTTTGTCTTTTTTTAGAAATAGACCTTTGCATGATCTGTACTTTGCTGTGACTGCATGGAAATCAAAACCCTCAACTTTTTTTGAAAAGTCACCTCAACACTTAAAATACAATGACACTTGACAATTTTAATTCATGGTTTATTAACGAGGCAACCATTGTGTAACATGTTTAATATCAGTAACTCTCACTTCTCACATCAGAACCATGATCAATTAGCTTAGAACATAAGATGATCTCTAGAGGAATTGTCCTGGCCAAGCAATAGACCAAGAGTGGAATTTTCCATCTTGACCAAATAAGTGACTTGTCCAAATGATACACAGAGTTTTTAGTCTTTTAATCCTGCACTGCCTGGAGAGTCTTTTAAATTCCCTTGCATGTTTGTGTGGACACTTCCTTGAACTGGTAATTCGGTACAATCACCCCTTAAATAGGCGAAACTCCCCAAAGTGCATTTAGTTAATCCCTTACAACTAGGCCGAACAAGCTAAACCGGGGGTGTCCATTACTTGAATTCTATGTGCTTTATTTTTCTACAAGCAAAAGGAGGAAAAAGGAATCAAAATAAAGCACTGCAAAAGACTCCAAAGTGAGCAAAAGAAAAGAAAAGGAAACAGAAGGATAAGAATCAGTGCAATAAAGACTCCAAAGTGGGAAATAAAAAAGATCTCAATGCAGACTTGACTTGGCAACGATCTGTGCTTACATATTTTACTTTCTGTTTAATGTGTGTGCATCTGCTTGTGTCAGCAACTCTTGTATCTTTTGGACTAATAGAGAGACAAAGAAAATGTGAATAAATGAATCTATTCCTCCACTGATCTCTTGAGTCTTAAGTTAACTGATCTTGAGTTTTGTCGTGATGAGTGAGATGTTCCTGAGCGTTGAATAGACCTTGTTAATCTAGGAGGAATTGGATGAGTTAAGTATCAATGTAATTTTTTGTGTTGAGGTTATTTTTTAGTTGAACATGGGTTGCTAATTTTAATTTTTATTCTTGCATGTTTTATTTGTTTTGTGAGTGTTTTATGCTTGGGGGAAAGCATCAGATAAGTGTGGGGGGGATTTGATTGAGCCATTATTGTAGTGGTTTTACCATTATTTTTCTTGGATTTTCGAATGGTATGCTATTGATTTTCTGTGTGAACCATTTGATTATTGCGGGAAACAACTTCGGAGAAGAAGGAAGCACAAAGGAGAAGGTTAAGCCCAATTCTGGGCAGATTTGGAGCAGATGGATGCGTTGTAGACTCTCTTGGCCAAGACAGACTCGTTTGGCCAATCCCTCACCTAGAAGACCTATCTAGTCAGATAGGAATTAAGCAGCAATGGCAGAAGACTCCTATCACCATGATGATTGTTGATGATTGTTGACAATTATCCTTTTAGTCAGAAAGGAATTAAGCAGTAATGGCGGAAGTTCTCAAATACAATTCAAATACAATTTTGAGTTTGACTAGGATTCTATTTCCTTTATTTCCGCCTTTAGCTATTTTCTAGGAAGATGGAACTATTTATACTCTGCCTAGGGTTTTGAGAAAAGGAGAGTCTCGACAAGTCGATTCTCTCGACTGAGTAGCTAAATACATTGTTCTTAGTAGAGGCGTTTAAAGCATGAGCATGAGTTTGCATGAGACCTAATCAATCTTATCAATCTTTGAATATGCATTTAATTAATCTCGTGATTAATGATTATGTGTTTTATGTTTGATATTAGACCCGACCACTCTAGGCTCGAAAAGATCACGCAACAGTCATTCCGCTTGGCCATGGATTATTGACCAAGAGGATCGAAGTAGACACCTACGCGCTGTCGGAACATCTGCGAAACGGTAGGGGGAAAGGTTAATTAGATCCAGTCCCGATTGACGCCCGAGGATACTAAGTCTTGAGTTGTCTTCCCCTATTTGATCACCGGCCAACTCAGTAAAGCCTTTAACCAGCAAGGTGCTAGTTGGTTAAGCATCATCTCTAAGCGTACTTGAGGTGTTGTTGATGCAGGAGGGAAGCAGGGGTTATAAGCGTACCTTGACCCCATAGCAGCTCTGTAGATTGAAGATAAATACCCTTGCGTCGATGATTGTAACTCATGTCTCATAGTTGTCGAGCCTCTACTAGGAATTTCTCTCATATTTGGTTCTCGTTTCTTGATTTGCGTCTTGACCAAGGAGATCATTCTTGGCCAAGACAGTTTTCTATTTTATTTATTTTCTAGTTTTTAAACAAAACCCTGATTTCACCTAAGTGTTACCTTTGGTCTTCATAAGCACACACGAAAATCATACCATTGCTCTTTGTGGATCGATCCTCTTATTTGCTATCTACAATTAATTTATTTTTAGTAGTGAGTTGTAACTTATATTTATTTTTTACCGATTCGACACCCATCACTTGCCTAGCCTCTACTAGGAATCTTTCTCATCTGATTGTTTCGTCTTGATCTGCGTCTTGACCAAGAATCTCATTCTTGGCCTCGATTGTTTACTTATTTTATTTATTTTTCAGTTTTTAGTTTTAGATAAAAACCCCAAATTTAACCTAAGTGTTACCTCTAATCTTTACAAGTTCTCACGAAAATCACACTAGTATTCCCTATGGATCGAACCTCTTACTTGCTATTTACAATTAAACTTGTTCTTAGTAGTGAGTTGTATTTAATATTTATTTTTGATGGATTCGACACCCATCACATATTTAAAATTTAAAAAATAAATTACGTTTTATGGAATTGCAGAAAATACGAAAAAAATGCCAAACAAAAATTCACGAATTTTATAATTGAAAAGAAATCCATAAAATTTTAAATTTTTCAAAAAATGAAGATTTTGTTTAACATTTCAAAAATGCAAAAAACCTATACAATTTTGGAAAAAAAAATCCAAAAAAGTTTAAATTTCTAAAAAAATTAAGAAAATAATTTTAAAAATGGTGGTGTTGTATGAAAATATTTTAATGGTTATATGCTCCATGCTATGGTGGGAATATTTTTCATTATTATGTTCTTTTTATTACTAAAAATAATAATTTTTTGCCCTTCATATTTTCTTTTTTGTCCTACAATAAAAGCATATGTTATTTTTATTTTTTTCATATTTTCTGCATTTTTTTTTCTAGATTTTTTTTCAATTTATTTAATTATGAAAAAAATTTAATTTAATTTCCTTATTTATTTGATATTTCTAGAATTTTTTATTAGTTTTCTAGATTTCTTTTTCCAAATTTCTTATTTTTTTAATATTTCTTGAATTTTTTTTAGTTCATTAAAAACTAACATCACTTTTTTATTTTTTGTTGTTTTTCTGACTTTTTAGTTTTTGTCGGATTTTTTTTTAAAATTCTTGTGTCAAATTAAAAAGTTTAGGGACTAAAAAAATAATAAAGGAGGTCAACTAATACCGTTAGTCAAACCTAACTGAAAAACTAGGTGCTTGAGTGCCATTTGGGCTAACAGAGAAATATTAGGTGTTTGAGTACTGTCATTTGGGGTAACGGAGAAAAGTTGAGGAAAAACGGAGTGAACGATGTAAAAGTTGGGTGCTATTTTGGTATTATGCAAAAGTTGGGGGCAAACTTGATATTACAAATAAAAATTTGGTGCCAAATTGACTTTTGACCAAACACCATAAAGCCCACCATCTATCCCCGCTGACTTCAAGTTCCTCGTGGGGATTCACAATACTTCAACTCGGGTCCGAGCTAAGTAAAACCCAACATTGGCCCATCAATTTTCAGTTTAGCGTGGAGATTTAACGTGTGTCACTAACATCATTTGAGTATCTATGACCACAGACACCGCGAACTACTCGTTTCACTAATCATCAGGTCCATTTCGTAGGCCCGTAAAATCATCATCTTTGCAATCACTTTTTGGAGACATAAAGCCCATCACTTTCTCTTAATGTAAAGATGTTGACTGCTTTGGGTCTGAGTGGAACCAACAACTAGCTTGAATAGAGGCTAGGGTGTAAGGCAAGCACTAACGTTAGCCAGGCACCAGCGAGCAAGGTGACAGGCCGGACTACAGGCTAGGGAGATTTGGCCAAACACGAGCCAAATCAAATTCAAGAAAGAATTTTACCTCGAAATCGGAAGTCGTAGAATATCATTTTAAAGTTAATTTCAGAGTTAGAGATGTGGTTAAAAAGAAAGGGAAAGTTGGAGGGTTCATGAGCAAAAAAAGGAGAATCAGAGGGTTTATGAGCAATGAGTCATCTGCAAATATGTCTTGATCAAAGTAGACATATGGGTACGTACGAGTGTTACACTAAGTCTTTACGGTTTTTACAAAATACCTCATTCTATTAAAAAATTGATTGCTCTTGTATTTAGTTTTCTAATTTATTTTTAATCTTTCCAATATTGAATTTTTTTGGCACACCCCAATAATCCAATTTATCTTTGAAACTCTTAATTCAAAATCGAATAATCATTATAATCTTTGCACCAAATTGGGTTAATTTTAATACTTGTTTGCCTGAACCTTTTGCATAAATGGTCATTGACTTTGCATTCTTTGTGTTCCTCATCAAAGATTGTATCAAGGTTTGCTTTTCGAGGTTAGTCTTAGTAGCTTTGGGTGTGGGCTCCCCATAATTTTTTTTTTCTCAGTTGAAATTAGAATTTTTTCGAAGGCTCACTTTTGTTGCCTTACTTAATAAATCTCAGTTTATCAAAAAAAAAAAATTGCTAGTGTGAAAAGGTAGTTCAAGGTTAATTTTTTTTACTTGATTTTGTATCTTTGAAGGGGAAAATTAAATAGTGCACCCAGTATTCCAACTAAGCGTGCATCCACATCAATAAAATTGTTACACATAATAATTTAGTGGTACGTTTAATAAAAAAATACTGGTTGTTTTAATTTCAAACTATTTTTTCAATAGCTCCCTTTGGGGTTTATCCCACTACTACCTAGATTTATAGTTATTTCAAAATTTAAAACCTTTTAATATGTAACCACCAACCCTAACATGCAACTTTTTTATTGGCTATTGTGAGTGAGCGAGCGGAATGACATAAGACACCAGGTGCACTCTATAGTTACTCCTTTTAAGGTCGTAACATTTGGTACTAGGCAAATGAGCTTAATTTGGGCCATATTATTTTGATCATGTCTTTTACTTTCTCGGCCTTTATTTGGACTCATTTCTAACAAAATCTCTTTTTATAACGGTTTGTTTTATTTTTCGATAAACTACATATAAAATGTTCAATTTTTACTCGTATAATTTGAAAATTTGTAATAAAACATCACTATAGTTTTCTAAAGTTTCAATTGGTAGTAAAAAAATCCAAAAATATATAGAAATTAGAAGAAAAGATATGTAACAAATATAGCAGAGGCACTATATATGTTACTTTTTTTGTCCAAATTTGGCACTATATGTTACTTTTTTTGTCCAAATTTCATTTTGTTTCACAAGCTGTTATATTTAAAAAAAATTAACTACTAAAAAGGTTCAAATTTCAACGCATAGGACTTATATTGCATATTTTCAAACTATATATATATAGGGCAAAAGTAAAATATTTGTAAATTATGAGTCTTTAATGTAGTTTTTCCTTCTTCTTTTTTACTCTTTAGTCATTACTTAAAATTTAATTTGAATTATTAAAATGCTTGATTTATTTTTATTTTATTGATAGAATTAGTGAGACAATGGACAAACACCACCATCATCTGTAAGCACTAATTGGGTTTGAATTCTCTTAAAAATGGCGGGATTGTGAGAGAATTCATTTGTTAAGACATACCAAATAGTATGATTAATATCAATTCTTTGAGTTCTCTAATTATCAATGTCATGTTAATCACTAGAATTCATTCTTCATCAAATGAATCTTAATTGAACTCTTATCAATGAAGTGAACTGAATTTTTTCATGATATGCATATCAAATAATTAACCTGAGAATGTTTA
>NBIL01146738.1:0-11551 GCA_002752925.1 Viola pubescens var. scabriuscula | reverse complement strand
TGGTTAAGATGGTTTTATAATTTTCAATACTTTGTTGAGGAAGGATTTTATTTTGGTATGAATTGTTATTTCTCCCACTAAGGTTATCATTACCTCCAGGGGAAGTCTCTACACAAAAAATCTTTCTGAGTTAGGCTCACGATGAGGACGTAAAATTTTCACTTTATGGTACGGATGCAATTGAATGAGAGTCATTAGGTTGATTGATGCATTTTATGAATTCTTCGGGATGAAGTGATAGTTATTTGTTGCATTTAGCCGCGCCACAACACTTCTGATTTATCTATCCCTTATAACTTTGTTCACTTTATGTGCTTTCAACTTTTGCTTTAGGTACTAAGGGTGGCAAATTATGACAATGATGTGGAGATTTCTGATGTGCCTTGGGCCTTGTCCAGGCCATCTAATAAGCCCAATTTTAAGCAAGATATGAGGCGGAGTATTAATCCCAAGTATAGAGTTGATGAGCTGAACGAACCTCCTAACCGTCTTCCTGGTATTCGCTCAATGCTTCCATTACCAGGAGGGGATTTGCTGACTGGAAGCACAGATCTGAAGATACGTCGATGGGACCATTGCAGGTTAGGCCAGATTCGTTCTTTGTTTTTTTCCACCACCTGGTTTTATTCTATGGCAGTTGGTGATTAAATTGCATCTAATTCTTCATTGCTGAAGCCCGGAACGAAGTTACTGTGTTAGTGGACCAACTTTGAATGGAGTGGGAAATGACGATTTGTATGAAGTAAAATCAAGTCTTGGTGTGCAAGTTGTGCAGGTATGCAACATGTATCTAGGTTTTCCTTTTAGGCTAGATTTTTTGTGTTGTGCTTTTTTTCTTCCTTCAATTGCCTTTAATTCAGTAGGATGGGTTTCTGGAGGGTAGAACTTTCTTTTTGAAGTAGAAGTACATATCAGGGTTGGGATTTCTGTCTGGAGCTGGGTTTCCAATTGCTCTGTAAATTGAATCCAATAGTTTGTTAGATCATAATTGTGAGGATTAGTAAACATTTCATGCTTTATTTTCTTTCTTTCTGGCTCAATGGCTAGTTAAAATTTTACTTGCTGATATCCATTTACCTCTCCAGCTCTAGGTCTTAATTTTTCCTTTTCTCACTTTGCATCACTACAATCTTATTGTAAATTCAAAATAAGTGTTTTACTCTTTCATGAGAAAAATTCTCTTCAACTAGATTACCATTCGCGTGCTACCCCTAAAATTGTTTCTTCTAATTTCAGAGCAGTTTGAGTTTTTGAGTCATGTAAAGGTGTTGGCTGCATAGCTTCCTTGCTTTTGTTATAGGTGTCTGAATATTTTTGTTAATCCGTTCTAGCTCATCAAAACTGGTTTACAATGCTAACATTGTTCTGCATTTCTTCCAAACAGGAGACCAAAAGACGACATCAAACAAGTAAATTGACAGCAAAGGCAGCTCTTGCAGGTGCTGCCAGAGACTCTGCTGGCTGTCACCGAGATTCTGTGCTCTCTCTGGCTTCTGTCAAGTTGAACCAGAGGCTTTTAATTTCAAGCGGTAGAGATGGGGCTATCAAGGTTTGGAAATAGATATTTAAGCATACAAGTGATTTAATGTACATATAATGTCAATGCTAGTGCAAATTGTATATAATGTACTAAGATTAAGGTTTTTTCCAAAGTTAAATTCTTACTGTGATGTTGAAATCTATCCCTAGCCAGTATATCTGTTTTTTTTCCTTCTTTTAAATCAACTTTCACCACCCCTCTTGATTTGTACAGTATGTAAGATCATAGGAATAGTATGTAAGAATTCATCTGCTACTGGCCCCTTCTTTTATGAAACAAAAATTAAGGGCCTTCTCATTATTAAATTGAATATTTTTACTATTTCCAGAGAGTCTGACATTCATTATAGTCAGTATGAGATATTGATGTTAGTTCAATTAAACCATGCACGAGAATTTGTGTGCCACCTTTTCGGACAAATGTAGTACTTTCCATTGGGTCCATTACAATGGTAGTCTTTTAAGGAAATTTTCTACCTCTCTTTTAACTCTTGCAGTTGAAAAAATACGCGACCACATCTGTGGTTGTGGTAACATTTTGTTTTTATGTTAATTCACCATTTAGCACTTGTGCAACACTCCTGACTGCTCTAGAGGCTCTCCAAATTTCATGTTGTACATTGTTCCATGATTCCACTGTCTTGAGACTCTTTGCCTTTTCAATTGCATCATCTATTCCAGGGAAGGACTTTGACCCATAATCATTATGCTTTGATGGTGCGTATATCTGCAAAACAATGAAAATTTTAGTTTTGTCTGTCTTGTCTTGGGCATACTTTTGGATGCGAGATTCTAAGTTGGCTCTTTTTGTCTGTATTGCATATTTTCATGTTCCTAAAGTAGAAAACATCAAGAATGACTTGAATTAGGGATTTAGGTGTTGATCAAAGAAGAAACATACCAAATGCTTGTACCATGATCTACCCGAGAGTCCATCTCGGTCTGTAAAAGCTCGTTCTGCCATCATCAGTCTGTCATTGAGTTCTCTCACTCTTCGATGGTTTTTCTTCAATACTGACACCCAACCTCTACTATCTTGTATTGCCTACAGATTTAAACTTGTGTAAGTCGATTCAGAATAACATAGGGTTTCCCCATCTTGACTTGCAGAAGCTATTATCCCACCTTTTTCTCATTATTTATTCTGGTGGCCGCTTGGTTTAGCTCCTCTATTGATTTCATCAAGGGAATAAGATTTATGCCCTTGTCTGAGACTTCATCATCCAACTCTTTTGTGCTTTTCTGTTATATTGTAGACCCAATTCATATCATTAGTTGTTGTCATTAGCACATGAACTAACAGCTAGCTGTACACATGGTTTTCTATCAGTAAAGTATAGAGATACCTGGAGCTCCTTTGCATAAGGTAGGTAATCAAAGGGCAAAAGTTCATCATCTGCTAACCAAAGAGCTACCAAACCCCAGACACTAGCCACTGGTTTTAGAGGGGTCACAAATAAGAAAAGACATTCAAAGAACACAAATAGTACGAATTGGAACAGTTGCTTGATTCATAATGAAAAATTTGTATTACTTGCTGCATGTCTCTGAAACATGGGGTCACCAAACTTTTGCATCCAGACAAAGTCATCATACATTGAATGGTATACTGGGTACCCTGCAGTTGATAATGCTCATCACTAAGGCTTGAGAAAGGACATAGAGATATCTATACTATTCATCCCAGAAAGGAAAATTTTCAAACATCTATAGAATTGACGCTTATAACAGAGCTATATTCTCTAACCAACTATACTGGGGAAGTTGATTATAGCTTATTAGGAAATGAACAGCATACCTTTTATATATTCTTATAGTTAAGTCTCTAATATTTGTGAAGATGTCATAGGCCTGTATATAGCATGTTTTTCATTCAACAAAATTTACTGACCAACTGCCTTTTCAGCAATGTTTCTGATAAATTTTGACTTTCCTCGCTTGCTTTCTGGATTTTGTTATGGATGATCTAGATATTTCTACGCAGCTAGATCTTTTATGCCACATACTTCACGTTTAGCTATAGCCTTGGATGATTGAGATCACCTAGTTCATTTTATGTCAAATGATTCCTTTGTTCCTTTTTGCTCATTGATAGTGGCCTTTTAAGTTCTTTAATGGCATGTATACAGAACTGCTATTTGCAAGTGATATCTGATATGCACTATGATTGTTACCTTCGTCTCCGTAATGCAAGTCGGCTGATGGTATGCCAATATGTTGCACAAATGCTGCATAATCTGATCCAGCGCCACCTAATCTCCCTATCTTCATATACATAGGGCAGATTAGTGAGCATTGATTATTTAGGTAATACACTTGCAAAGGTTATTTAATGAAAAGCATTTGTTATCTGCAATCTATTCCACTGCAGCAGAATGCAGTATATGTTTTACTGGTTGCCTCACTTTAGTACGTAAAAAGTATTGTACACTAGGGGTAGCATTATGCTTACCACTGGACTGCTGCTGGAATCAACCCATTGTTCAAAGATGGTTCGTGATGAGTTATCTGGATCTTGAATCTGTAGAAATCAATAACAAATCTGATTTAGGTGAGTGATGAGTGCCAAAGATTTGCAATCTAAAGTTTTGTACATTTAATCACACATTTTTTATGTCATGTTTGTTGTTTTTGAAGCTGCATACACCGGCTGCTGCTTTCAGTAGGTTAAGTATGTAATCCCTGTTTTGTTTTGCAAATTTGTTGCTTTATTGCTTATGCCTTCTGGTGACAGCATTGGTGCCACTTATTGAGATACCTGTTTAGTAGCCTGTTTGAGTACTTCATCGAGCTGAGGAGTTGCGGAGGCATGGAATCCTTCTCCATATACTGCAGAATCAACATTCAAGTAGGCAACTGCTCTTGAAGCTAGCATTTCTCTGTTGTCTTCTACCCACTCAGTTGATCCTATCTGCAAATAGTGGTCAGTTTATGTTCCCCTCATCCATGCCACACACAAGCAGAGAAAACATTTCAATACTCCTATTGTGCCATCACTTGGCATGTCGCACCTCAGGTGCTTTTCGAAATACTGAATGGGAGGATTACTTAAAATTCACACACAGACACTGGTATGCAATCACACACAATGGAATAGAGAGGGAGAGAGATAAAGAGAGAGACCAGGCCATACTCCTCTGCATCCCAGTTGCACAATACAATTGTTCTTCTAGGTTTCCACCCCTTTCTCTGCAGCTTTTCTAGTCTTTGGGCAACCTACAATGCACGTAAGAAGTGGTATTAAGGTAACTCTTCAACTACCTTGATTTTCCTGTCATTGTGATTTAGGCAGGTACTTGATGAGTTAGTGTATGAGCATGCTAACCTCTAGCAGTGCTGCAGTGCCACTGTTTGGATCTACAGCTCCAAATGTCCATGCATCCCGATGATTTCCCAGGAGGACGAATCTAGAATTAGTTGAAAGTGTGACAATCATCAAAACATGGTAAGCCATCAACTGTCTATGCCCAATATCTGTTATGATCCTATGCACAATTGACGATGTCTGGTGAAATCCAGTGATGTTGAACTTTAGCTGCCTTGTTTGGCAGAATACAATCGTTAGTTACTTTCATAAGTTTACTTGCCTGTCAGGTTCTTCAACTCCTTGGATTACGCCTATAACATTTTGAATTGTTGATATGGTCTGTTTTCCCTAGGAATCCCACACAAAAGCCGAGTCATATGGGAGCATTGAGTTCCAGGACTGGGTTTAAGTTATTTAAAGTAAATAATCCAGAATGAGGCATGACATTGTTTGAACTAGTACTTTTTTAGTACTTACTGTATAACTGAGATTCAGGATTCCTGGCCCTGGTCCAACCCTATAAATTGGACCATCCTTGCTTCCCTGCCAGTCTTCATTAGCCACTTGTCCACCAATTTCCCTCATGATTGTTTCACCATCAGCTGCTGATATTGGCAGTGAAGGTATCAATGGAACATACCCACTCTTCTCTACTTCATCATCTGATATCCTCTCGCATCCTTGCGAACTTGGCCATCCAGGAGTGGTAGGATCACCAGCCCCATCATAAGTAGATCCCACCTGAACACCACTTGGTGGCATCCATTTCCCATCTGGAAAGCATCCTTCACCACTTCCGGCACCTCCATAATCCTTCCTATCAGTGTAGATTACTGCCCCTATAGCCCCTGCTTCATAGGCAATATGCAGAATGTCTCCCCTATAAATTTTTCCATACCTTGCCAATACAACAGTACCTGATACATTTACTCCCATTTCTTTCAATGTCATATAGTCTTCCACTCGTCCGTAGTTGACATAAGTCACAGGTCCAACCACAGTACCAGACTTTGCATATCCATGAAAAGTAGGTAGAACCTCATTCGCCACATCTACATATGGATCACCTTCGTAAACCTCCTGACGGAGATCAAACATGATCGGTTGGTCTGAAGTTGGTTGTGTTAGTATCAGGGAGCGTTGGACAGGATATGTTAAGGATACATCATATGAGGTGATGCGAGTTTTGATGTTGTGGGAACTGAGAGTGGATAGAACATAATCCGCAGCTTCCGCGTTGGCTTGTGTGCCAGCGACATGAGGCCGACGAGTGAGCATGTAGAGGTTGTGTGATATGGATGCATTATCAGATAGAGAGTTAGATATGTAAAGGGAGTGGTAGTATGATTTTGGAGGCCTTGAAAAGAGTAAGAAGGTGATGGAAGTTGCTAAGACTAACAAAGTTGTCATACCTAGTTTGAACATTTGAGTGCTTTACTTCCTTATTGGTGAGAGCTAGGGAGTATCTTCAGAGGTTTTGAATGAATTTGCAAGAAAAAACGGAGAAAAAAAGGTTTTTTTTAGAGTTGTTTGATGATGATATTGTGATGGAAACGTTGTATTCTATGTTGTCTACTTATTAAATAGATGTCGGTTTGCGTCTATTTAAGGCAGTATATTTAGATATATTATTTGGTCCAATTTGTCTTTATTATATTAGATTGGACCGTTTCCTACCTTTAGTTCTTTATCCATGGACTATTAGTTTTGGTTTTGGTGAGCAATAAATCTAATAAGGACATGGAAGGACGAGGGTCCATCACGATGACCGAGGATGGTAAGTTTCTTTATTGGATGTCATATGCTGATGTTTTTCTCACTGATCTTAGTAGGCATCTTTGTAATATCCTGACCCTGAAGTGGGACCAACTTTTCAATGAAAAAACAACCTTTTTGGATAGGGATGACAACTCAAAAAATATAGTAGTAGTCGATTACAAAGTATCTGTGAGTTATGAGTGTTGATCATTTATTTAATAATAAGAGAAAATAAGAGAAATCCTCAATTATATAGCATATCTCCACGATTGGTGGTTTCATGAGAAAGTTCAATCTGTCATTAAAGTCCAGGATGCAATCAGATCTTGTAGTCTGAATCGTATCTTCTCCTTAAAAAATTTAGTTGTTTGTTACTTCTTTCTAGGTATCCAGTTCATAGTTGATTCTTTTCCCAGATTTTTAGCTATCGGTAAATTACTAACTTGCATCTGTTGTTTAATGCCCGAATGCTAGAAGATTTGTCATAGATTCAATTTTAAAATTGAGTATATCACAATCCTCGAATAAATTAGTTTTCTATTTAGAAGAAACTAAGATAATTCTCCGACCCCGAGAGATCGGAAAGAAAAATTATATACCGTATTCTTTAAAAGCATTATGCTACTGTATATTATTACTGCTAGCAGAATCTCCTTGCTACCTTTTTGTCGATATCTGATTACTACACCGGATCGTCCCAGAGCCTAACTGACTAGACACGCACCAAACTTGACGATGTAATTGATAAATTTGTAGGGATGCTGTTTGGATTATCTGATCTGAGTCACGGACTAAATTTGGTTTTTCCACAATCCAAAGCTGATTTCATACACAACTACTACTACTGATCGTTTTTTTTTCTCCTTTTCTTTTCATTTTATTCTATTTCCTTATCAATGATGGGAAAGAATGAAGAGAATTAGATCATGCCTTGGTATTTCTGGTAGTTGTCGAAGCAGATTTTCCCTATTTAGGGTTACAAATACAAAAGGGATTGCTGGTGTTAATGATATAATTGTTCCTCCTCCCCTAGGATTTGAAAGGGAGGACTGATATTTTCTAGCTATTATTATTGGGTCGGGTTCAAAGGGGACTTTTTATATATAAAGTCCGAGCCTTTAAAAATGATCAATTGAGCCATCAATCCAGTTTTGGGTTATGTGTTGGATGGTTAGAGGAAGGATCCGAAACAGTCATTTTCTCACATAATTACCAAATTTTCCAAGAAGGGATCGGGCCTAGCTAGCTAATAATACTCCTGAGTCCTGAGTCCTGACCACTTTGCCATTTGCAGCAACGATTGATCTGAACCATATAAAAATGGTCAAGTTGTGATTAAAAAAACCTAATCACAGTACTTATTTAATCTCTAATTATTTTGATGGCTCTGATCTTATATGGTAGGTAACAGCCCCATTGGAAGACAAGCGATCAGATGGCTAAAGTGTCATGCGTGCAAACCCCACTATCCTTCTCCAGTGGAATATATTCATCTGCGGACGCAAACACAACAAGAGAAAACAAAGCAAATGCCTGGCCAAGGTAACACGTGTCTCATCCCACAACATTAAAAAGAATTTCTTATGGTATTTTCCGTGTCTGCGGCCTTCTCATTTAAGTATTGTCGGACAACCATTTCTCATACTCGAAATTTTAGTACCTTGGTTTTAAGGCATTACCTGTTGTATTAGAATCGCATCCTTAGCTTGTCCTGGAAAATAAAAACAAACAAAAGAAAACTAGTCGCCGATTCACAAATTGATTGAAATAGTTACTAAATAAAAGAGAAGAAAAATGAAAGCTCACGGGCAGTACAAACAACAAGAACCAAAAATAAATTATGTTTTGAATCTTTTGATTTGATTATTGATACATGTATATATAAACCAAAAAGTGCACACTCTTGTGATAAGTTGTGGCCTAGATTGTTTGCTTCTTCTCCTCTTTCTCTACATGGATGTTAGTGGAAGCACCCACCCGTGACCTCTCACTATTCTCTCATTCAACATCACTTTCCACCCAAAATATAAAACCAAAGTACTAAGACTAAGACAAGTTTGTGTTGTAACTTGTATATATATACCACATAGCATTAGCATTATATCATATGACATCTCTCCATCAATCCACATTACATTTACAAGAATGTCAAATTCTCACCACATTCTCTACATTTTCCCTCTTCTTGTTCTTCTTCTGCTATTAAAGTCGGGGCAAACAGTACATTGCCATACCAAAGGAATTAGACCAAGAAAATCATCACCTCCATGGAACAACTTACCAAATGTGACAAGAACCCAATTCTCAGAACAACAATTCTTGAAATGGGTCAATTTTGTTGGCAGCCTAAGACATTCTGTTTTCAAATCAGCAAAAAACAAGCTCTTCCCTTCTTTTACTCTCACTGTCTCTAAAAATCCATCAGCTGGTGACTTCACTTCAATTCAAGATGCCATTGATTCCCTTCCGTTCATCAATTTGATCAGAGTTGTCATCAAAGTCCATGCAGGAGTTTACACGTGAGCATTTGATTTTTCTTGATTTTTCTTACTTTCTTGTCCTTGCATTTGATTCTTCTGCCAAACTGGATTCTATAATTTGTTTGCATTCACTTGCATTTCATCTGTTCTGCCTTTTGTTTTTTCCTCTGTCTTTTTCCTTTCTAGCTAAGCTCTCCAGCCATTTTTGTTTGACTAGTAGATGGATAGATACTTGTTCTGCTTTTCTTGCAACTTGGGTCTAAGATTTTCTTGAATTCCATACAATTGAAACAAGAAGAAATGTTTTTTTTTTCTGCAGAGAGAAAGTAAACATTCCTCAATTAAAATCCTTCATAACCATAGAAGGAGCAGGAGCAGATGTAACAATTGTTCAATGGGGAGACACAGCTCAAACACCAGGACCAAGAGGACAACCCATGGGAACCTACAATTCTGCAACTTTTGCTGTCAATTCCCTTTACTTCATTGCCAAGAACATCACTTTCAAAGTAATTATCAATTACATGTTCTTTCTTACTAATTATGCAAAGAAATAAAAAATAAATCAAAATTTGTGGAGTAATGCAGAACACAACACCAGTTCCAGCACCACGAGCCATGGGGAAGCAAGCAGTGGCATTTAGGATATCAGGAGATACAGCAAGTTTCTTCGGTTGTAGATTCTTGGGTGCACAGGACACTTTGTACGATCATCTGGGTAGGCATTATTACAAAGATTGTTACATTGAAGGCTCTGTTGATTTCATCTTTGGCAATGGCCTCTCCCTTTTTGAGGTAATTACCTCCCCATTTACTAACACATTCAAGTTGCGCTCATTGCACAAGACACACATAGCTCACCATTCTGATCGGTTGAAATATATAATTTTATTCTGAATCAATACAAATTGAGTCCGTTAAATGTTCATTTGTATTATTAACTATGTGGTGACGAATGCAGAGGTGCCATGTGCATGCGATAGCACAAAACGCAGGAGCACTAACAGCGCAAGGGAGGGGCAGCCTATTGGAGGACACAGGGTTTTCATTTGTGAACTGTAAGGTCACGGGGTCTGGTGCTCTATACCTTGGACGGGCTTGGGGTCCCTTCTCTAGGGTCGTCTTCGCCTACACTTATATGGACAACATCATCCTACCTAAGGGATGGTACAACTGGGGTGACCCTAACCGTGAAATGTAAGTATCCCTCACTCTCTTATTTTCCTAATTCTAACTTAGTAATCAATTCAAAACATCATACATAGTACTTAGGTAGGTATCTTCTTTTACCACTTACCCGCTTAGTGAAAGTTTACTCTATTTCTTCCTCAACGAACTTAGTACGAACATAATTAGTCCTAACCTGACAATCTTTACGAATATATGTGTATAGTTTTTCTTTTAAAAGGTTTGTTTCCCTTAAAATTGACTTAAAACATTAGTGGAGATGGCGGTGCCATTCCCTGCTTGCCCCATAACACCTATTCTTCCCTCTCTAATCATAAACTCAAAGAAAAGTAACCATACATGATACAACACAGCTTTTTCTTAAGTTATGGACTGTCCACTTTGCATCAAAATGGCCCTAAAACATGAACACAACCCATCCAAAAATCAAGCACTCACCACGCAAAACGACAACAATTTGCCGGCCAAGTCCAAACCTACATTATGGCATTACCATCTCCTTCTCTACCATTTCCTTTCAAAAACCTACGTGTAATGCACCTCACAGTCACACCACAGAATGACAGAAACAGAAAATTAAATAAATAACCTCTATTCTAAGGCCTAACCTACCTAACTGTATTTTTGGTTTTACATGGTGTGCGCACCTACCTAATCCTATCTTGAGTTAAATTGCCCTTTTCAGTCTCTTTGCTTTTGCTTTTACGAAAGTGTCACATTAAACCTCCTAATTAAGTTTGTAACACATTGAATCCTTTTGCTCTCGTTTCGATAACACTACTAGTCTTTCTTGTTGACGACGTGTCAGGATCCAATCATATTTTCACAGTAAAAATTTGGCAAAAACAATATATTTTATTATTCCACGTTAGCAGACACGCTGGATTTTTCTTTTTTTCTTGTGTGTAATTTAATAATTGATTAAAGTGAGGATGATGGAGATGGCATTGCAGGACTGTGTTCTATGGGCAGTACAAATGCACAGGAGCAGGAGCTAGCTTTGCAGGGAGAGTGTCATGGTCAAGAGAACTTACTGATGAAGAAGCTAAACCTTTCATTTCACTTACCTTCATTGATGGCTCTGAATGGATCAAATTATAATTTATAATAATAAATTTAATCCAATTTAACTAATGTACATGTATACATACCCTCTTCATTGTACTAATAATTAAATTCTCTTCAAAACCAATAAGTATTACTCTTTGGTTTTGTTTCACTATTTTCCTTATTATTATTATTTTCCATTTTCTTTCTCTTTTTTGTTGATAAATCCTGT
>NBIL01146733.1:0-19852 GCA_002752925.1 Viola pubescens var. scabriuscula | reverse complement strand
CCCCCCCCCTACCCAGCTGTCCAAATACAATTGGTCAATACCTCCCCAGGTAAAATGAAGCACCGACACCGTTTTACTCTCTTTTTTTCCTTCAACAACTGACCCAACAAGATACTGCCACGCCAGCAAGAGACAACCTTTTTTCCACGTGGCGAACATGCATTGGCCTCCAGGTAAAAAACACAAGAACCCGTCCACACCAAATCAATCCCAGTAAACAATTACCACTGCGCCATCATCACTGTAACCCAGTTGCCAGTGGTGCGCTCTTCACTCCAGTAGTAAGTCAAAAACGAAAAGACCAGAGAAGATTTTTTTATTAATTAAAGAAACAAAAATCAGGAAAAACTCATAAGCGTGAGGAACAAACGAATAGATCCACAGTCTCTTTCTAGACATTCTATTTTGCAAATCTTTGCATTTTTGTTTTCTAGTTTGTTTATTTATCTTTTTCTGGTTTTGGAAAGGCTTAAACCTCAAATCCAAAAAAGCATTTCTACTGTGTTTTTTGCCTTTGTGCATTTGCTTTTCTTTTATTCTTTTTAAATTTGTTGAAATTGATTTCTTTTAATTCTTTTTTTTTTTTGATTGTGCCACAATTTGTGGCCTAACTTCGAAATCATTAATCATTAGTACTACTCCTCTCCTCACCTTTTGTCCAACAAAAGCTACCCCCTCATCTACCTTCCTCTTCACATATTTACCTAATTAATCTGATTAGGGTTTTTGTTTTGTTTTGGTAATTCCTGATTAAAGAAAAAGGAAGTGGGAAATGTTGAGCTGAGTGATGAGAAATGGGGTGTGTGTTTGGGAAAGAGGGGAAGGCGCCAGTGGAAGGGAGGAGAGAGAGGGAGAGGGAGAAGGAGGAGGTTAGGGTTTCGAAATCAGGTGCGGGGGTGGTGGAGGAAAGGAGTAGTAATGGTGTAAGTAATGAGGTAACGAATGGAGGAGGAGGAGGAGGAGGAGAGAGTAGGAAGGGGCGTGGTGAGGTGGAGGAGAAGAATGGCGTCCGGAGTAGGGAGAAGCGGAGATCGTCTAAACCTAATCCAAGGTTAAGTAATCCTCCTAAGCATTTGCAAGGTGAGCAGGTTGCTGCCGGTTGGCCTTCCTGGCTCTCCGCTGTTGCTGGTGAAGCTATTAATGGGTGGACTCCACGTCGTGCTGATGCTTACGAGAAGCTTGATAAGGTAAAAAAGAGAAGGAAGAATTCTGTTATTGTTGTTTTTCTATAATTGGAATGTGGCATTGGGTTTTTATTCTTTTTCTTATTTTAGATAATGTTGAGATTTGCTCGAATTGGAGTTTATTAGATAGAAATGATTTAGCTCATTTTTGGTGATTTTATTGTTCTGTTTTGGTTGTTATGATCAGATTGGGCAAGGTACATATAGTAATGTGTACAAAGCTAAAGATACTTCAACAGGGAAAATTGTTGCCTTGAAGAAGGTTAGGTTTGATAATTTGGAACCAGAGAGTGTGAAATTTATGGCTAGGGAGATTTTAATTTTGCGGCGTTTGGACCATCCCAATGTGGTGAAATTGGAAGGTTTGGTGACTTCAAGGATGTCTTGTAGTTTGTACCTGGTGTTTGAATACATGGAGCATGATTTGGCTGGTCTTGCTGCAAGTCCCACTGTCAAGTTTACGGAGCCTCAGGTGGAAAATTGATCCCTCTCTGTCTCTTGTTTTTTGTTGTTACTGGCTGGATAATTAATGTCTGATCTTGTACATTGAAATGTGTAGGTCAAATGCTATATGCATCAGTTATTATCTGGCCTTGAACATTGTCACAATCGTCGTGTTCTGCATCGCGATATCAAAGGGTCCAATCTTCTTATCGGCAATGACGGAGTTCTCCGAATAGCAGATTTTGGGTTGGCTTCCTTTTTTGATCCTAATCACAAGCAGCCGATGACAAGTAGGGTGGTTACCTTATGGTATCGACCACCTGAACTGCTTCTTGGGGCCACAGACTATGGTGTTGGAGTGGATCTATGGAGTGCTGGTTGCATTCTTGCTGAGTTGTTGGCTGGGAAGCCCATAATGCCTGGTAGAACTGAAGTAAGTTTGGCTGATTACTAACTGCTTACCTTGTTTATGCTAAATTAACAGAATTTTATGGGGGAAAACAGAAATGTTGAAGGGTAAACCCTATTTCAATGCACGCTATATTTGCTTGATTAATGTGCTTATTTGTGGCCTAGGTGGAGCAACTGCACAAAATATTCAAACTATGTGGCTCTCCTTCTGAAGAGTATTGGAAAAAGTCAAAACTGCCTCATGCAACCATATTTAAGCCCCAGCAATCATATAAGCGATGCATAGCAGATACTTTTAAAGACTTTCCGCCACCATCATTGCCTCTAATTGAGACCCTTCTTGCAATTGACCCAGTTGAACGTCAAACTGCTACTGCCGCGTTGAAGAGTGAGGTGAGTTTCTTTCTATGTTATATTTTTCTGGTATATTCTTCTGAGCTGTTGTTGCTGTAGCCACATTCTTCTGTTATGTGTATGTATGGGCTTGAGGCTACATCTTCTAGGACATGAGCCTCTTACTGATATAAATATATTGGTGACTTTTTGCAGTCACCTTAGGTCTACTAGCTAGTCGGAGTTTAGCTTATCCGTTAGGTTGTTTATGTGCTCTATTGTTTCTTAGAATATTCTACCATCATGTGATCTTGACAAATTTAGAGATTTGCCTACTCTATCTTGGGTTGCTGGATTGGACTTGACTGCCTTCCCATCCTCTTGGCCGTTTAACTGTGTACACACCCACACTATTCTACTACACTTGTTTCTTTGCTCTCATCAATCACTATAGCTAACTGTATTGTATGTGAAGTACTTGCATGACTGCTGATGAAATCTATACTGACCATGGGCCCCAATTGATTCTACATTTACTTTTTTTTACTTTTGGTTAGTTGTTTATGAACCGTAATCATTTATGATTTGTTTGTGCTTCTGTTTTGAAGTTCTTCTCCACCAAGCCTTATGCTTGTGAGCCTTCAAGTCTTCCAAAATATCCACCAAGCAAGGAGATGGATGCTAAACTACGTGATGAAGAAGCTAGAAGGTGGGATAACTTCAATGCATCCATCTCTAAGCACTTGTTTCACAGAAAAACTAGGCATTAGTTTTAGTTTTCTAGAGATTGCTTTGAAATGATAGATAATTCTTGTCCTGTCCTTTATTAGTATTTTTTCCCTGTAGTTCATTGTTCTGGTACTACTGAAATAGTTATTCCATTTGTGTTTTCTTCTTCAATTCTCTCCAGCAAAGGTAAGGGTTGTATTGGGGTTCTGCGTGCCTAATTCATTTCCTTCCTTTCTTCTTCATTACTGCCTTTTCTCTCATTTTTGCCTCTTTAAATGTGACCTGAAACAATCTTCATGGCTGCAGATTGAGGGCAGCTGGAAAGACCAATGCAGATGTTGTGAAGAAGATGCGGCCACGAGAGCGATCTGTAAGAGCAATTCCTGCCCCAGAAGCCAATGCAGAGCTGCAAGCTAATCTTGATGTATGTCAGATAAGCTGCTTTTTAGCTTTTGTTCTTTATAGTTTATATAATAAACCTTGATTGGTCACTCTTACTATCCTTTTTCCTTATGGTTTTCGTTTTCCTTTCCCCAAAATAGAGGCGGCGCATGATAACACATGCGAATGCGAAGAGCAAGAGCGAGAAGTTTCCACCTCCACACCAAGATGGAGCACTCGGATATCCTTTAGGGTCCGCACATCACATTGATCCAGCTTTTGATCCCCCTGATGTCCCATTCAGTTCCACCAATTTTTCGTATTCATCAAAACCATCGATCCAGACCTGGTCTGGACCCTTGGTAGACCCTGCAGTTGGTGCTCCAAGGAGAAAGAAACAGAAAGAGAAAAATTCTGCTCGGATTAAAGAGAGAGAAGGTACTTGATATAACCCTGTTTTTTTCAACACTATTCATGAGGCTACTGAAGTTTCATGTCCAGTCTGTCTTGTTCCGGTTCGGGAAAGCCAGTTGAATTGCAAGGAGAGGGATATATTATCTTCAATATTCATTTTTGTTCAATTATTATTTTCTTTTATGATGAGAAGCTTCTGTTCTGCTCTGTAGTATTGTAAATGCTCCTTTTTCGATTTTCAATTTTTGGAGAGAACTCTATTTTAGAATAGTGGCAAAAGAAGAAAAAAAAGGTTAATAAACTTGTATTAATAGAACTCTGATTTTGTATTTTTAGCGTCTCCATCGATTTTTCAATCTCTTCTGCTAATTCATACTCACACTGACACTACTCACTACTCACTACTCACTACTCACTGACAGTCATCACAAGTTCACAACATTGCGATTATTTATTTATTTATTTAATTCTGATATATTGCATTAATATCTGGGCCTTCGTTTTGGGACATCACATGCAGTTAAAGTATGGGCCTGACATGAAGCTTAACAAAAACGACATCGGGAACGGGCCTCCTTGCTCTGTATTAGCCCATATGTTTACATTTGAATTCTGGGTGATTCTTCCGGAGACTCGTAAAAAAAATAATTCTCTCGATATGATTTTCTACAATATCAAGATTCGGTTTCATGACTTTGATTATTGATGGATAATACTGCTTACTATTTGATCACAACCAACACTGCTTATTGATGACAAGTCATTTTGGCCGTTGTCCACTTCTAATAAACGTGATTGACCCAACTCTAGATCATCTTCTGGAATCGTATAATAGCATACTATTGTCGATTGGGAAGAAGAAGAGTAAACCTTGGGTAGTTTTTAGTTTAACAGGTCAATTTCCATTTTCCACTTCACACACCGCCACCGCCCCCCCACCCCCACCACAATGATGTCATCTCTAATAATACGGGCCACCGACGAAAGAATATGGGCCTACCATCCGGGTATGGATTGCTAGTAGTTGAAAAAAGTTGAAAATATTGAAACCGGAACGCATGCCCCAACAAAAAAAAAAAAAAAAAGAGTTAACAAAACCGTGAAGCAATTTCCAACAACATAATTGGATTAAGGATCCTTGTCCAAACTTCAAACACGTAAATCAATCAAACAACTTGCCTACCGTCTAATCTTCTCAATTGTTCTTTTAATTTTTTTAATCTAACATAGTTTATCTCTTTCTTATAAGATTTAAACTGAATTCTTTTATCACCGTCGTTTTAAAAAATACTTTATTCATTCGGATATAATTATCGTGAAAGCTAATTGAATAAAAACAGAATAATGCTAAAAACCACACCCAGACTGCCATCCCATACAAATGATGGACTTGAAGTGGCAATATGAATAAGCGTAAGTTTCCTTTTTTGAATGAGTAGTAGCTGAACTAGATGAGATGACTTGCCTTTCCACGAGGAGAAGAGCTAAGAGAACTTAAAATGACACCCTCTCTCAAATCGCAAGGCATAGATCATATGGCATATTTCTTGCTCCTCTGCATCTAACTAACTCTCAGTTAGAATTGAAGCACATCATTTGTATGGGATGACAGTTTGGGTGTGGTTTTTAGCATTACTCTTAAAAACAAAGGTAATGATTAATATTGCAACTAATTTTACATTTTCTACCGATTGAGTAATGTATTTTACATTAAAAATTACAATTCAAGAGCTTAAAAGAAAGAAAGAGAAATGTATATTTTTTATTAAAAAAACTTTCAAAATATAACAAAATTACCTAAATTTCCTCCGATAAAACGTGAATTTCCTGGAATAAAAGGTGAAATTTAATAATTTTGTGGATGTGGTCCGCAATCAATGGCCCGAGGATCTAAAAACTAGCCTGGTTCTGAGTCAGCAGCAGGCACCACTGACCATTCGGGACCAAGCACGTGTCATAGCCGATCCAATTCTTCATCACAGAATTTCTTGAATAGAAAAAAAAGGTCGATGGTTGTTGGCGATGAGGTGGCCCTTCTACTTTCCATGTCAGCACAGTGACTTTTGTTGACACCCAGATCCATGAAACAATCAACCATTCATGCACTTACTGTATCAATTACAGGTTGAACCGCTGGGGTCTATTTTCCTTGTTTTCCTACCGTAACGAATAACGATAAAACTCACTGTATTATAATTTTAAGAAAAAAAAGAATTTAATTATAAATGATTTGATTGGTTGGCAATGCATTTGTGTTGCTCCCATAAAAAGGAACAGAGTATTAATGGATAAGGATTCACATGTATCTGCAATTGGAACGTTTGTCCAACACCACAACCACAACAACTGGATAATTTAAAGCTTAATTATAATAATTTAATTCTTCTTTCTTCTCTGAATAATAACGGAGATTTAATTATGTGGCTGAAATTTGGCAGCCGGTGTTACAGCCACGTGGCAGACACTTTTCTTTCTCCAGAAAAGCCACCATGTCTATATAACAACCCCACATTTCCCCTGCTTTTCCTCTGAACTCATCAAAAGAACAAGAACAAGAACAAGAACAAGAAAAAGAAAAGACCCCATTTCCTCTTACATATTTACACCATCAGCCAGATAATCTCCTTTTTTCTTTTCAAATCTTTGTTGGGTGTTCTGTAGATTGTAGAAATCAGGTTCAACTGTTGTTGATTAATTTGTAATCTTTGGTTGTTGATTATGGAGGTGTCTGTAATTGGAAATTCTCAGGCAAAGATCTGCTGTGGGAGAGATTTAGCGTATAGGGAGCTAAGCTCTTTTGTTCCTCCAAGAGTTTATGCTGTTTCTTTCTTTCATCGGAGTAGTAGTAGCCGGTGGAGAAATTCCGGCGTACGCTGTTCTTTCAACTCTCTCCAATCTCAACCCGCCCGATCCGACTCCCTTTCGGGTCTATCCAAACCGGTAATGTTTCATTTTACCTTCCTCATACTTCCTGTTGTCTTAGATCTATCTGTTTAGTCATTGATGTTGTTGCTCGTAGTTGTTCTGATTTTTATTTTTTATTTTTATTTTTCTGGTAAGGAGTGAAAGATTTGTTATTAGACGAAATATATAGTTGCGATGATGATAATTACCAACTAGAAACTAGAATCTTGAATTTGTCCTGACTGTGCTTGTGTGATTAGGTAAAGCCATATACTTTAGTTGTTTTTTATTGAGCCCACATCGATTAGGTGTTCTTTTTGCTCATAGTTAATGTTTATTTGAGGTGGGTTTTCTATGTTTTTTAATGGGAGATTTCTTGTAAATATGTTGGCTGTGATAATTTATGTTTTACAATGGCTGATACTCATCTTTCACAAATGTCTGTGTTCAGATTGATGGGGTGAGGTTGTTTGTTGGGCTGCCAATGGATGCAGTTTCTGGTTGTAATACAATAAACCATGCAAGAGGTATCGCTGCCGGCCTTAAAGCTTTGAAGTTATTAGGAGTTGAAGGTGTGGAGCTGCCGGTGTGGTGGGGAGTGGCTGAGAGGGAAGCAATGGGGAAGTACGAGTGGTCAAGCTACCTCGCTCTTGCTGAGATGGTCCAACATGCAGGTCTCAAGCTGCACGTTTCACTCTGCTTCCATGCCAATAAACAAATCAAAGTTTCACTTCCCGACTGGGTAACACAAATTGGTGAATCGCAGCCTAGCATCTTTTATGCTGATAAGAAAGGGCGGCATTATAGAGAGTGCCTGTCATTGGGTGTTGATGAGCTTCCTGTTCTTAATGGGAAGACTCCAGTGCAAGTATATGAGGCATTCTGCGAGAGCTTCAAATCATCGTTCTCTCGTTTCATGGGTACCACAATCACGGTAAGCAGTTTCTGAGTCCTTAAAAACCAATTGATTACAGATTAGGTTCAGTGCATTGGGTGACACTATCAGTGGCTTACATTTTGCTTCTCTTTTCAGGGAATCACGATGGGTCTTGGACCAGATGGCGAGTTACGATATCCCTCTCATCATCTGCTAGCCAAGAGTAACAACATTCTTGGAGTTGGAGAGTTCCAATGTTATGATAAAAACATGCTCGAACTGCTTAAGCACCATGCTGAAGCAAATGGAAATCCTTTATGGGGTCTTGGCGGTCCACATGATGTACCCAGTTACGATCAGTTTCCGAACTCAAACAAGTTCTTCATGGACCAGGGGGGATCATGGGAATCCCCGTATGGTGACTTCTTCCTTTCATGGTACTCAAGCCAGCTATTGTCCCACGGTGATCGTCTGCTCTCTATTGCCTCCACCGCTTTCAGCGATACCTCTGTAACAGCTTACGGCAAAATCCCCCTTTTGCACTCATGGTATAGAACCCGGTCGCATCCTCCTGAACTAAGCGCTGGCTTCTACAATACAGCTAACAGAGACGGGTATGAAGCTGCTGCGGAGATTTTTGCAAAGAACTCATGCAAAATGATCCTTCCGGGAATGAACCTATCAGATAAGAACCAGCCACATGGGTCCCTATCGAGCCCAGAGATGTTGCTCGCGCAAATTAGAGCAGCTTGCAGGAAACATGGGGTTAAGGTTTCTGGGCAAAGCTCATTGGTTGGCAAAAATTCACATGGTTTTGAGCAGATAAAGAAGAGCATATTGGGTGAAAATGTGGTGGACTTATTTACTTATCAGAGAATGGGAGCTGATTTCTTCTCACCGGAGCATTTTCCTTCGTTCACCAAGTTCGTCAGAAACCTTAACCTACCGGAATTAGATTCAGATGATCTCCCCGGGGAAGAATCTCTACGGACAACCGAACCAGCCAGCCAAGTTCGAGCAGCTAGCTTATCGTGAATAGGGACATCTTCTTGTAAATACTAAATTTAATATGCACACACCATTCCTTGTATCAAAAGATTTCTCGTAGTAACACAAAACTGCTAGGGAAGAACAATAGCAATAATTACTTTTCCATAAAAATGGCTACCAATTTTAAGGGGTAATCTTTTCTCTCCAGCTGTGTTCTCTATATTTCCATGATTCGAGATTAATCTCATACGAATATTGTCGGCCATGGAATGGTTCTCCTGTACTGTTTCTTTTATCCGGCTGCGGACACCAATAAAAATCATGTTACCTAATGAGTTCTTCAATCATACACGTAAGTGAATCACTTGTTTCTGTCGTAACGAAAAATTGTTAGATACACGTAATTGAGTCGGCTAAAAAACAGAAATACCCATACAGTGAAATACAATTATTATTCGAATTATTGGTTCTTTTCCGGATGGAAAGACCAATACACGCACAAGTCAAAATCTGCACTTCTTTATCTCAACAAACAATTCAAGAATATTCAAAAGAAAAATGGAATGGTGTCTTTCTGAAATTATTTACATCATGCTTCATGCAGACAGGCAATAACATGTTACTATATACAGCAACAATGTAACTAAAATATACAGAGCGCTAGATGACCTAACCATTGTCCTAAAGAGTAAGAACTAGGTCCTCAAATCGGTTGTATTGTCTGTCATCATTCACAAGCGATCTTGGTGTCGAAGCTACTGAGGCAAATTGCAAACGCTTGGAACGCGGAGATTGGGTACCGGTAATCCATGGTAAACAGATCCTTTCCTACTTTTCCAAACTGGAGGATGATTTTCTCATGCTCTGGACCGGCTGGTTTGTTTTCCGGGGAAGCAACCAGCTGAAAGTTTTTCACTGAAGCTACTGTAACTCGTCCGTGGAAATTCAAACACCAACACTGGAGCTGCTCATGCCACCTCGGAGCCTTGTTTCGCAATACCAAAGCCCCATCTTTCCGAACAGACAAAGGTCCTGATAGGAATTTCTCCGAATGGTTTGATCTTGACCTGAAGAATGGAATTTGCGGAAAGAAATCTACAGTGCGAGGAAAAAACTCTGTCTGTGTAGGGGCGACTCCACCAGGTTCAATAGCAGCGGCAGGGATGCCATCCATAATACACTGCATTCTCCTAGGACCCCTGCATATCTCTAGTAGCTAAGTCAATCGCGTTGAAGGAAAACTAATTGCATATCACATTTTTTCGGCAGAATGACAGAAAAGGAAAAAAAACTGCAAACTGGCTATGAATTTCAAAAAGACTAAACTACAGGCCATAAAAGCTTCTGCCTCAATCTTACCTGGAGCCCAATACGTTAAGTTCATATGAGATATTCGCCACTGGATAGTTTCCAGTAGGCACCTTTGGTGAAACTTGTTTTAAATTAACAAGCCTAGTGGAGCGACTTTTCATCATCTTTGCACCTTCGTGAGGGGGCTGCCCATCAAAGACTGTGAACTTGGTTCCGATAAAATTTGATCTTCAAGAAAATGAAGAGACATTGTTAATGGCTTCAGATAACACAAATAAAGATAGGTTGCTCATCGATTATACGAGATATATACCTCACTTTCCCAACGTAAGTACCGCTACCCTTGGACATATCGTCAACAGCTAGAGAAATAATATAATCTGTGCAGGTGGGGCGTCTACATCTGCGTGCAGCAAGAAGGAACTTTCCATCCTCAGCTAGTGCTGAAATGGAAACCGAGAAAAGGGAAAAAATTGAGTTATCCTACAGCTCATAAAGGGACCAGAATAAGACAGGGTATTCTCATATCTTAATGTCATGAAAATTTCGAACCATCATAAGGTATGTGGGCAGCTTAATGTAAATTCTTACCACTAGTTAAACTGAGGTAGACATAGTATGTTTGCGTGGACCGACACCGCCTTATAAAGCATTGGAGGAGAAAATCTCTTGGACCAGGCTGAAAGCAATAGCCATGAAATGTGAAATTGATTGAAAGAAAGATGACATAGGGAGGCAGATTATAACAGGACCACTGATAAATCAAAACTAATAAAGCAGACAGCAATCAAATTTCCTCAAACCATCAATCACACAACTAGATGTTTGCGACTGGTACAATTTATCCACAATGTATACACAACCGGCATAAAACTTGAGGACATCAAAGAAGGAAAAAAATACGGGCTACGATACAAAATAGTAGGTAATCATCAAAGAAAAACTGTATTATTGAAGCAAAAGTGGTCCTAAAAGTTCATGCTCTACTTCTTTATGGAAGTTTTCAAGTAAGTTCTTATTAAAGCCTTAGAATGATTAGGAAACTGTCATGTTTCAAAAAAAGCGGGCCCAATACCGCAATTACTTGTGATTAATAAGGATTGATACTTGAAAGCTTTGCTTAAAAATTAATTAAGTAAACTTGAAAGCTCTGTCTAGAGATATCCTGAGCAAACCAGGTTCAACAAACATCACCGGCAGGCATCATTTCTAACCAAAACCTTCTCAAACAAGCAAGAAATTAGAACCAAGTTTGGTGAATAAAGTGAAACCCTAGAGGAATTAGAACGTAGAAGTGAAATCATAATTTCATTTATTCACTTAATTTGGAATTCCTAAACTATGTTTTCATTTATTTCTAATCATACTTAATTTCTCTAAACAAATAACCATACAATAACAGTTTCACAAAACACAGCCAAAAAAGTTAATTATTAGCAGGAAAATAATGAAAAAATCACATCCAGAAATCAAATAAAAAGAAAGAAAAGAAGGAAACTTTAAGTTTCAATTCCATCTAATTGACACAAGGCTAAAAATCCAGAATTGAATCCAATCCATAATCCTAAATTTACAAATTACACATACAGATAGATATAGGTAATACCTGTTTGACAGAGATGGGGAAGGTGAGGATTCCAGTGAGTTCAGGTACTTTGACCAAGTCTTGAACGATAAGTCGCCAGCTCCGGCAAACGCCGCCGCACGCCACCACGCTTTTTCTCGCCGGCCAGTTACTCTCCGATGCTTCTATTCTCGCCAACACTTCTCTCAACAGCTCCTGCGGAAGGTTTGACCAGCATGACGCGGCCATCCCACACCTCATCGCCGCCGCCGCCGCCTCCATCTCCGCCGCAGCACCACCACACTGCTCGGCCACCCTGCGAGACGACCTTGACCGCATTATCATGCTCTTAATTGCAGGCATAATTGATTGATTAAACACTAAATTAACTGTCTTTATGCATTCAATAATCTCAATTCGTCCATTTCTGTTTTTTTCTTTAACATTAATGGTAAATGATGGTAATAATGGAAGAGGGCCAAGAGGCGGTTGGAGGAAGGAGAGAGAGGTAGGCGTTGTTGGTGGAAGATGCAGAGCAAGTGGTCAGTGATGGAACCCTTATATATGGCTCTAATTAATTATCCTCTCTTTTTTCTTTAAAATAAAAAACTCCCCACGTTGTAATAAACTACCAATTGGATAAATGAATTTCCTTTTTTAAAACAAAATTATGTAAAAGGTTATAATTTGGGAAGTTGTGGAGTTAAAAAATTCAAAAATATCTAGATTACGTCTAATTCGAATTTGAAATAAATCGATATTTAATCTATATTTTTTGTTAACTCGATACTTAATATGATAAGAGTGATTTTAATTTAAAAAAAAATCAATTTCTAATAAATCCATAAATCATAAAAAAAAATCATAAAAATCAAAGTAATAAATATACTAAATTAATGATCCAATCTTGTGTGTAATATTAATTTCACATGGTTTTAAATGAAAACAACTGTTTTTTTTTATAAGCAAGAAAAAAAAAAACCTCTGTTTCGAAATTAAAACTAATCAGGTAAGTTGGTGTGAGTTTGATTGACATGATATTCTATAAGTGATAATCAGAGTAATACTATTTGGATTGACGAAATAGACTGAATTGTCGGATTGAGGACCATTAAGTGATAACATTTTTGTAAATAGCACGTGATATGACACTTAAATAATCCTCAACCCGGTAATTCAACCTGTTTTCGTCAACCCAAATAGCATTACTTTTTATAATTTGTTATTAATTACTAATTATAATAACACTTTTCATAAAAATAATTAAAAAGTTAAAACTTTATGACTACAAAACGGAACGGGGAAGGTAAATTCCTGAAATGGATCCTAGGTTCCTAGCTAGCAGACAGACACCAAATTCGTGAATTGCAAGACTCCTTCGATTGCTCTTATGTTCTCAGAGATCCACGTCATCAGGTTTTAATACATTATAGTTTTTCTTTTTTTCAATTTAAATATAGTATAGTTGAGGATGAATTATTAGTTGGTCCTTTTAAATATGATTATAGTATATAGTTTTTTTTTTTTATAAATTATGACAATTTTTTATTTCTAAATAGATCGCTAATTTCTTGTTTTGACGGGCGACGTGATGTTAGTTGATTACATTAGGTAGGAGTAGGAATAAATCCATGCTTAAAGTCACGTTTAAATGAATGCATTTACTCATCCCATAATTCAACAATTGCACTAAAACTAATGATGTTTTGAAGACAAAAAAGAAAGAAAGATGATGCTTTTAAAGAAAGATCACATTGTTATACAAGGTTTGGTAACGAGAAACATTAATCAAAGTTTCGAGTTCGACTCATGCAAATAAAATACATCTTATTGAGAGAATTATTTATTTTTAAAATTTAATATTGCTCGAATGAGATTAATTTATTTTATGTTAAAAAAGAATATATATAACCAAAGAGATTGAAAAAAATAATAATTTAATGATAAAATACTATGATTAGTTGAAATAGTTTTTGATAGAAAAGAAATGTGCATTAATTAATCATTTAATAGTGCCAGTGGATAATAGATGAAGGTTTTATCAAATACTGTACTTCCACAGTGTAGTTTAAGTTTTTAACTAAAATAATTCTGCATTTTATATGTCAAATGTATTTGATGTTATTCTTTCGTAAGAAAAACTTCCTCCTGTTAATATCAATAAATTCACACGTATTACAAATTACATCGATCGTAAATTTTTCTTATTATATTGTAATTTTTTAGGAATTAAATTACGCCGCCGACGGTAAGAGTACCGTACTGAGGGAGTTTGTTCTAATAAAACTGAGCCGATGGTTTTGTGGAACTGGGTCCCACAACAACTTGAATTGCAGAAATTTCTTTCTAGCGTCCTTTTCCCATCAAACAGGCACAAAAACAAGTCGTATATGCTTTAATCTGTGCTTCACTTACTTGGTTTTAAACTAACGAAGAAAATTACAAGGAAAGGGGGCAGTTTTTGTTTTTGCGGCGTTCTCTTTTCCTTCTCTATTTAAAAAGTGACGTTTGTTTTAGCAAAGATCCATGTTATCGGATTGAAGTCATTTTTCTTTATCTATGATTCAGATTTAAAATCTCAATTAATTGAATAAAATTTATATTTACTTACGAATTAATTGAAATAAATATTCTAACATTCCTTTTTTCATGTTAGAAAATAAAAGAGGAAACAAATATCTACACAATTATTATTTTTCTACAGCGACTTGTCCCCGAAAAAAAAAAAGTTGCTCCCACCCTGTCGAAATAAAAATCTCACCAAAATGTAAATGTAGGTCCCGTGCTGCATATGTATACAATATAGTTTCTTTCATTGGTTTTCATTTTTTTCCCAGTGTCCCAACTACATAGAATCCATTTATTAATGGAAAGAGCACAAAAACATCGAGTAATGGAGTGGGAAAGGGAGAGCATTATGGATCGTTACTTGCTTAGACAAACATCATGTCGTTTTCAAATCAAAGCGCATAAGATAAAAATCAATTCATCGAACAGAGGCTTCTAGCAAGATATTAATGAGTAGTTTATAGATAAGATACATGGATTCATTAAGCTAAAGAAAGAAAACAACGAGCTATTAACTCATAAGTCTCTCTCAAAAAAAAAGAAAAAAAGAAAAGAAAACTCGTTAAAGTGATAATTATGCATTAAAAATACTACCTCCGTTCTGAAATAATTGACGTTTTGCTACTTTTTATTACTGTACATATTACTTGACTTTTTAGTGTTTGAGCTACTTTTTATTACTGTTTCAAAGTGTCAGTTATTTCAGGACAGAGGGAGGGAGTAGAAATTATGATTTTGCGCTATGCTTTGAAAAACAAATCTGTGCTAAATACTTGTAGATTAGTCAGAGCACTATTCAGTTCTTTAGAGTGGAACTTGAGAAAAAGCAAGATATTTGAAGCTTTTATATTATATAAGTCACATGAACAATATGGCAATTAAAGCGAGCTAAAAGCCACCTTCCAACAATAACATGCATCTTCCTTTTTGCTCCCCACTATAATTAATCACTATATTTATGAGAACAAAACTACGAATCTTGTATATTTCATCAGGGCATCACTTTATAAAAAGCATATACAATAGTACTTACCAGAATTACTTGTCCTATTTGTCGAAAACTCAGCCCTTCGTGTCGCAGTTCAACAAACAGTACCGAGCAGTATCATTGAGTTACAAGTTCGATAGAATTTTTTTTAATGGACAAGAAAGGAACAAACAAATCAGTTGCTGTCTGTTACCGCTTTAGGCATGGGCAGGAGACAACTCCAACTCACCACTGGGTCCTGTTCCTAAGACCCCCCCTCCCCCCTACTCGATTTCTCGTTGAATTCAACCAACAAATCCGTACTCTCACCAAATTGCCATTAGGCACACTGAAACACTTGTTTAATAGTGTCCCAAACAGTCTAGACATAATAGTAAACTAAAATTCCAAACCCTTCCTTTATGTTCAGTCATTTCGCCAACTCTGAACTTCCATAGAATAAAATCATTGCCGCAAGAGGGAAAAAGAACAAAAGACAAGGATTGAAACCTGTATTTTGCTGCACTTTCATGACTGTAAATAATAAAGGCTATCGATGGTGTTTTCTTCATGTCCACCGAGTATTTACAAACAACTATCACATGTCATGTATGATACAAAAATGCTAGAATGAACAACTTGTGATGATTTGCTTACTCTGTTTCAAAAATGGGGTCCTAACATCTCATATGGTGTTAAATGCAGCTTCGTCTAGCCAAAATTTCCACCTGGATGGGGTCCTATAAAACAGGAACACTTCCATTTTGTTGTTGCACGTTACCAAGCGATTTTCCTACAAAACCAAAGAAACAACTAAATTTCCATCTTCTTAGGACTTTAACCAGCGAGTAACCGCCATAAACCTAGAACATAACTCTAAGTAAAAACCATTGCATAACAGTTACAGTATTAGGAATGCAACATCTTAAACAATGCATCACTTTGGGCACTGAAGAAAAAGGCTCATAAACCCGGTGACCACATCTTGGATCTTACCAAAAATCCAGGGAATCAGTCATGAAAAAGCAGCCACTGTACAAGGAGCTAGCTTAATTGTGATTGAAACTTTAAAGCAACTTGCCAATAATCTTCAATTTTACCAGCACAGACTGCATCACTAGAACAAAGTAGACTACCTGAGTTGCTTGCAAATGAATAAGGCTTGGAAAGGTATTTGCTTTGGACCAACCCAACAGGAGCACTAGTTATATTGCTATCAACAGGGGAATGATTTGATGAGTTAGCTAATGGCATGCTTCCTCCTGATTTATCCAAGCACGGTTCTGAACTTTGCGGAAGGACTAGATCAGGTCCTCCCTATTTTGCAACAAGAATAATTTGCATCAGTAGCTTCTAAATAAGTTGGTACTGTTATGGAATGTGATAAGGCAAACATTGGTTCAATGATTACAGGAACGTGAAGAGATCTACTATTCTCCAAGCATTATACAAAATAAAAGACGAGTCACATTACAATACGAAACGGGGATCCACATGAAAGTGAAGCCGCCAAAGATGAGAAGTAATGGGACGAACCTTCTTCTTGTGTAGGCCAGCCGCATCTTCTCGTGAAATGCCACTATGAGGTGGAGCCTGTAATTGCAACAAGCTTTCCTGCAATAGTTCTGGACTCATCACGTAGTGCAGCGGCTTAGTAGATGGCATATGGTACATATGAGAAATTGTGGCACGGAGACGATTGTTCCTTTGAGAGTAGTAAACTTTGGTAGCAAGGGGGACTGGAATACCTGATATAAATGGATCCAATTTCACCAAAAAATTGAAATTTGAGAAAGTAGGAAGCATTCCAAGCCAAAAATCAAAACAATAAGATACATGGGAAGATCCTAGAGTACTACAAGAAGAACTTGATTACTTCAGCTGGCTGAAATGAAAAAAATGTATATATACCATTTATCAGCTGGAGCCCTTCATGGGATGGCTGAGTGCATTTAGAGACAACAAAATCATTAGGCATCCCACTTCCAGAAAGTGATTGTGTTTGAAACTCCCTGCCTGTAAAATACATGAGCAACATGTCTTTATGAGTATGCCATATGTTTAATAGCCCCATGCATAATAGGTTTATTGCGGTCAATGACAAAAAAAAAAAACACTTTTTTTTCTGCCTGGGTTCTTATTTGCACTTGGCTTCTAGGAAGGAAGAGATGGCTGGTAATTTCAGACATCTGAATTGAAACCATAGACTTACAGCGATCAGAGATCTTAAGTAAAAGAGAAGTTTGAGAAGAAATTTACTGTCTTATCTTTCTCTGTTCTTCATTTTTACTTAAGCTTCTAAGAAGGAAGGGGTCTCTTGGTGATTTCTAAGTCTGTTTTTGGTAACACAAATATCATTACCTAATGAAGACACACCATAATGATAACTGGCCTGAGGTGATGGACTATCCCACCTAGATCCTTCAGACAGACTGACAGCATAAACTTTTAACAGTTAAGAAATTAGAAAAGGAAGTATTTGACAAACCTATAATAAAACAAGTGGCTCATTCAAGCAGCAAATTTCTTAAACTTCAATCATCATGCTAAATGGAAAGGAGATTTTTATGTGGTTAAGTAAGAGGAAGCAGGATAAGTTTGAAATGAATCTGGCCTTACAGGTATATGGATCTCCAGTGGCTGTAATTTTTTTCATGTCAGAAGCTGTTTCTTGATCATCTGATTGTAGTTGATGTGAATAGGAAGTGCTACAAGAACCAACAAAAACTTGTCTAAAATATCTTAACTAGTTTGAAATTTCAAAAGATTCTTGTAAACAACTTGAATATATAATAAATTTATAACCATGATAAATATTTTCAGCAAAATGGCTTGTTTGACTTTAGAATTCTAGGTGAATAGGATTCAACACTACTGCGAGCCAAGCAACTCAAGAAGGCATTTAAATTTTCATGAGAAGACTCATTGGTAGACACACTATCAACTACCGGTAGGCACAGCCACCAAAAAGTCTAAAGCCAACAATTGCAGCCAAACATAACCCACAAGTACAAAGAAATCAAGGATGATATTATTACACATTTAGATGACAGAAAAAAGGAAAAAGATGAGGCGTGATGAAAAGGATGAGCGTCTCAATGATGAATACATGTGCAAAATAAAAGCAGATGATTTTAAGAAGCACTACTGATATGTTAATAAACATTATTTAACATAATAGTGTGCCTTAAAGAACATAGAAAACATACAGTTTAGAGCGTTTTGTTGGAGGTGGCATTACACAGGCAGGATGATCTGTATTCAGGGGACTCACTCCTTTACTATCCATCATAGACGCTACACCCACAGAAGCAGAATTCCCTAAGAGACGAAGGAATGAAAGGAATCAAGCTAAATTCAATTTAACAGTGCAAGTACATTGATGGAAAATGAAATATTAAGGCTTCAATAAAACTAGAAACAATGATAATTAACTATGTTAATCCAGCCTACAGAGTGACATCAACAACACACCAAGGAGTAAAACATGTCAGTACTAAAACGTTGTCAACTGAGGACTTAACAAAACAAGAACAAACATAAATTAAGATACATACTAATTTTCCACAAGGATATGACGAGCAAAAGAACTTACTTTTATCCTCCACGGAGAAGAAAGAAGGTTTTCCAGATAGCAAACAGAAAGGAGATTCTAATGCAGCTACACCATCTGTAGATTCATGCCTTTCTTGATCCACAACTGGCATGGGTCGGTCTAAGACAGGTTAAGAAATAAAGTCATAGGACAATATATAAGCACACAATAAATAGGACCCTCTGAAATCATTTTCGAAGTTTAATGCATAAAAAGGTTATTTGAAGTAGATACAATTGATGACAAAACCACTTTCTAGATGATTTGCACTCACCCCCACCATTTACTGAACAATAAAAGCACAATGAAACAAAGGATACTACTACGAGTGGTTACAGGTTTTTTCCTCTCCTTCCTTGGAGGTTTCTTGGGTCTTATACCGCCATCATGCTCCAAAGCAATTTCTTCAGCTAAGCTTAAAGACCTACAAAGTTCTGAGAAAAGGAAAGTGAAACAGAACACAACTTAGTACACCACTCTGAGAAATGATTCATCATGGAGCAACACCATTGAAAAATATAATCCTTGTGGTCCAGATTTGACTAATTGTTCCTTGCATTTTAATTTATTCTGTTTTATCCTTTAACGGAGTTTTGTGGGCAATTCATGAAACACAAGTCATATTAATCGAGAGAGTTTCTGAAAGATTTAAAAGGCCAAAAACATGGGGGGAGGAGAAACCTTAACCTGCATGAACTGCGTATTGACTGGCCTTCACTGGTCTTTTACAAGCTTTGCAGGATACCTTCAATGTGATATTGCATGAGCAAGTTATATAAACAGAAAACAATAAGATAATGAAGAAAGGAATCTTAAAAACAATCCAGGTAACCAAGATCAAGTTATTCTATAAATAATGTATAATTGCTGTGCATGCAAAAGTACAAATTCTAAAATTTTATCACTACATAGTGAAATGAAAATCAGTATGCCAGTTGATAGACTTCTTTGAACGAGAAAAGTAATGTGTTAAGCAAATAATATAAGAGAAAATACTTACCAGATGCAAAGGATCAGTCATTGGCATCAAACCGAAAACATTCATATCTGCAAATGGAAATCATCATGGGTTAAGAAACCAACCGGGCAAGGAAACTACAGGAAAAAAACCAAAGCCTTGACTTGGAATACAGATGCAACAAAATCAACAATGGGAATTATCCCAGACCAAAAAAAAAAA
>NBIL01146713.1:0-12887 GCA_002752925.1 Viola pubescens var. scabriuscula | reverse complement strand
AAAAAACCCTCTTACATCCAAGAAAGAAGGAACAAAAAAACACATTTCGACAACACTATACAAAAATATAAAGGCACCTGGATACATTTTTGATGCCATATGTGCACTACAACTAAGCAAAAAGAAGCAGCATAACAATTAAGTTTTGCATAAAGGCTGAGGCTTTCTTTCTTCTGCCTCCTCATTATTCCACAACAACTGGACATCGACAGCGAGGGCTATCACCGGAGCGCGTTCACAAAAGTCATCAAGGAATCTACATCCCTCTTCTCTGATGGGTATTTGATTGGGCTAGATGTGTGTTTGGGGAAGAAGAGTATGGTGGGAAAGCTTCCCAGCTGCAATTCTTTCTTCGCGAACTCCTTTTGATCACCATCTGCCTGGAATTTCCCAACCTTCACCCCACTCCCTGCTAATTTATCAGCTAATTCCACATACGATTCTTCCATTCCCTGGCAAAATTGGCACCACGGAGCGTAGAGCACAACGATCCAAGGCTCTTTTCTGTTCTCCAACCTTGATAGGTTCTCTATTCCACTCCTGCTCAATGCCACCAAATTCTCAGAGTTGAAAATATCAGCAACAGTAGCATTTGCATTGGTGGTAGCTCCATTTCCATTGCCATTGACCTCGTCCTGTTTGATATTCCCTTTGTGAAGGCCACATTCCTTAGCCTTGGCATCCTCCCACCACCACCTTCCTTCTCGCTCGTGCTGACCTGGAAGAACTGGCCTAGTGCAAGGTTCGCAGCCAATTGAGACGTATCCTTGCGAATGCAATGAGTTCACAGGCACATCCATGGTTCGGAGGAAGTTCCACACGTCTACTCCCTCCACATTTGCCATTGGGTTCCACTTGACCAAACTTCCAACCCCACCATCCATTCCCTCAAAAACAGGGTCCACCTGAACAACTGGAATTTCAGACCTAGTACCAGGAGATTGATCTTTCCTCTGGCCAGTGATCCAAGCGCGCAACCCCTTAAGTGCCCTCCTCAATGGCCTCACCTTCCTCACTCGGCAGCACTCCTGGTGCCCATCCTCGTAGAAAGAGAACAAGCCCTTGTTCCTCACCAAGCCTTGAACTTCAACAGCATCGGGGAACATGTACTCAATACGAATTCCGTATTGTTTCTCAACTTCATCAAAGTAGCGATATGTTTCTGGGTTTAACCTCCCTGTGTCCAAGCTAAAGACCCTGAATGGTCGACCAGTTAACTTGGCATACTCTATCAAAGCAACATCTTCAGCGCCACTGCAAGAGAAACACTAAACCAGTTAAGTTCCCATCCTAAACAAACAAATCATATGTACAAACACCAATAACAGCAACCAAACCCTACCACTACTAAAGTCACTCAACCTAAGTCAAATAAATTTATTAATTTAAACAATCATGGACGGCTTATTCATTGTAAACAACAACAGAACGCAGTTCAATTAAATAATTAGTATTTGTCCCTATATAACGGCATATATAAAGCTCACACCCACAAATCTTAATTAAATACAAATATGACAGCAATAAAGGGAAGAAAGATACTCTCCCATGACGAATATTCACTATAACAAACGAACCCACACAAGAAAAATACCATTTCCACCAATTGCAATTTGCAATTTGCAACTAACCAGTAACTTAACACAAACTATTCTTTTCGGGGTGATTTGATTAACACAAACATGATTGGAATTTTTTTTACTATCAAACAAATTTGTTTAAAAATTTCACGAATCAAGAGGAAATTTACCTGAATGCAATAGCAATATCATTGCCAAATATCTCGAGCGCCTTGTCCATAATCTCTAGAGGAGAAGCATGTTCAAGCTGCTTGGCCAATTTCTCAAAATCCTCGGTCTCAACTTTCTCAACCACCTCTGCAAATTCAAATTCCTAAATAAATCAGACTTACAAATTTGATTCTGTAGCCATTTCAAAACAAAACAAAAGAATAGAGAAAAAAAAACTAACCAGGAGCAGCGATGGTTGCCGCTAGAGGTACAATAGAATCATTCCGTTTAGGCTCTGCATTTACAGGTTTAACCGCGCTCCTCCTCTGTGAAACAGTCACACCTCCAACATGCCGATCCAGCAACCTAAAACCACCGAATTGAGCAGCTGCACAACCCAAACAAAATATAAAATAAACAACCAGTCCTCGAAACAAAGAGAAATTGAAGAAATAAATAGAGATTCCAGGCCATGTTTCTACCTCTGAGCTCAGAAGATGAAGAGCCACCAGAGCGCGAATAACTGGGAACAGAGATTGCAGTAGAAGAAGAAGACGAAACGGCGAGCGCCATTTAAATTAAAACAAACTAAGAACTAAAATTGGGAAATGAAGAAGAAGGGTGTGGGGAGAATTGGCGAGTGGCCTCTGTTAGTAATAGTAGTAGTAGTCCGTGGAGAAGAAAAGAATAGAGCGTAGCGATAAATAAGCGCCTCGCAAAATGCGGTAGAGTAGGTTCATTGAACCTGGACGCTATTTTGAAGTTTCTAACTTGGCGAGTAGATCTCTGCATTTTGCTTACTTGGCAGGTTTTGATTGGGCATTCATCTTTCTTCCTTCATTGCTTCCGTCACGTGGTGTGCTAAAAAAAAGAGACGTGGTGGCCCTAGGAAACTCACACCGGAATCTTCCACAGTCAATGTTTCAGTCTGAGAAATTTTTAGGTAAATTTAATTTACTATAAAAGATTGTGGATTAATCCAATAATAATGTGACACGTGTTTAAAAAAAAATTACACCATTAAATAAATATAATTAATTCTTTTATTTATGATTTTCACTAATTCTTATTAATATTATCCTATGCTTCTAAAAAAAAATGTTCATCTCACATATTCTATTTAATTGAAGAAATAACAAGGAAAAAAAATACCCTCTTAATTTTTTTTATTCTTCCATTAATATTTTTTTTTCGTCTTTTAGTATAGTTCTAGGTTTGTAGATGATTACTTCTTTTTAATCGATTTGAAAATTGATTCATTAAAAGACATAAATTAATTAACTCTTTTTCTATGGGTTTACTTCCTTTCAATTTTAAACCTCTCAATATCTATTGATTTATTATCTACACTCTCACTACTCAAAATAGAATCATAGAAGGAGGAAACGAAGTAATAGAAATTTTAATTGAGAGAGAATTAATTAAGTTGTAAGAAATATAGTTGAGAGAGAAAGACGATAAAGGAAACAAACATATTTTAAACAACTTGATTTTTTACCTCACAAATATAATTTTTTACCTAACAAGTAATCCGATGATTAAATTTATTTTTTACAAGCAGAGGTGTCAGATTAAATTCATTAATAATAAGATAAATTTTCAGTTTAATTTTTTTAAAAATATTTTAAATTTAAGAAAATTCTAATACTTTGAAAAAATTTAAATTTGATTCATTTGAATACTTATTTCTTTATTAATGTGATTTTTTAGTTGGAAAATAAACAACTTAATAGTATTTTAATATTTATATTTATATTGATTATTGATTAGTATTTTTTTTTAAGTGAAGATGATTGTTTACTTAATAAAAGACCTTAAAATTAATGTTGTTATGTTAAATTTTGTATTCTTAAATTTATATTTATTTGTTCATATAGTATTATTGGTTTTATGGATAATGTTGACTAAACATACTAAAATTTTAATATTATATAGATTAATTGGTGATTGTGTGTTTTATTTGATTTATTTACCTTTATAATTATTGTGATTGTGAATGTGAATACTACTAAAAAGGACATATTTTACATCTTTTTGTAAAAATTGACAACTGAGGAGTATCTAGACAAAAAGAGCAAAAAGGAGGCGGTTCTGAAGCGAAATCTATTTCTTGGCCTTAAAGCGTGCTAACAGTAGTGGAGCAAAAGAAAAAAAATTAAAGAATGAAAATTTGATGTGCTGAAGCAGCGTAGCCATGGAAGAAAAATTGATTTGATATGTCCTGATATGAATTTGGGGAATTTTATAATAGACTAGGAGATGAATACAATTTCTGTCTAAAATTGAGAGGGAGAAAAATTCAATTTAATCCCCTCCTTTCGTATTTCAACATCTCTTCTCTTGGAAAAAAAAAACTACTCTTTAGGGCTTTTTAGACTTCAACTCCATTCAGAGCCTCGTCTTCATAACGAGTTTCTTTTATACTTTATGTATTGCATTTGACGTTTGTTATCATGCTTATCATGTCTAGCTAAGCATTTTATTCTCAGCAAAAACCAATAAAGGTTTATGATACTTTTCCTTCGTGAGATCTAATTGCACTTTATATTTTTTGTGTTCATATTCCGTTATTCCTTGATTTCTTGTCATCATTATTCTTGCTAAGTTTATGATCTGACCAATCTACATTGAACTTGGATAATTGTAGTCATCTTAATAAGAGCATCTGTAATCACGAACGCCATTAAGTAGGCATCTAACTAAGTGAGTTAGGTTAGAAGGATAACATATTTGAGTGAAAGGTCTGAGCCTTTCAGAAACTACCTAAGTACAATTTCTCTCTTGTCTTTTTTTTTTTTTTTTAATAAGCAGATGATATATTATTAGAATTAGTCATGAAGAGCATGACAGTAAACCAAGGCTACAACCAAGCTGATGCCAAAAAGAACAACAGCGAGCAAAGAACTCTTAATCAACCAGTTTAGTTAAATCATATAAATAAAGATTAGGATTGCTAAAACGGTCAGGATTCATATGGAGCCTGTCTATGGTAATTTGATATAAGAGGAGAGCATGAGGTCTAAACAAATGATCTTTACAATTTTTCTATGAATATAAGAATGATTGGTTTTGCATCAATGATCGACTGAATTGACATCATAACCTTATTCGTGTCTTTGTTGGGAACCTTTATTTTGATTATTTCCCACTATCTTAATCCTAGTCTCGAATTAGATTTCTTTTGTTTACTTTAAATTTTGTGTCAATTAAACCCCCCTATTTTTCCTGGTCACTCAGAGTGATTCTTTCTTTCTACCTTTCCAAAAAATTTACTATTGTTTGTAATTATTTTTTCAGCAGTTGATAAGTTGGGTTTTATTATTATTTTTGATAGAATTGATGACCGATCAATTGGTTATAGAACAAAGTAGAGGAATGCCCTTGTCAAGGTTGGGTTAAGAATTCAAATTAATTATTAAGCACTTGTTTTAGAGATTAATAGAAAGTGAAACAAAAAGAAATAGAAAGGTAAATTGAATCAAGCAATTTTAAGTACAAAACTTGACTCATCATTCATAATGGATTGTATAAAAATTATTAGAATAAGTAATTATGTAGACTTTATTTGAACCATGTTTATAAACATATGAAGAAATGTATCTTGAAGAATCTCCTTGCGTTAAAACTCTTTGATGAGACGAATCGGTTGGGAAGATACTCAGATTTCTTCCGTGAAAAGCGCAATTAGCCATCAAAATTATGGTAGTCTTCTTTAAAGCCCGGCCTATGATCCGTCTGCTCAGCAAGTCTTCCGACTGGATGTTTGGTCAAGGAGGATGTCCTTGGTCAAGGAAGATATCTTCTATACGGCTTGAAATGCTCTTATTCTTTATGAATTTCCCTCTTTTCATCCGGTTGATCCTCAAATCCGTTTCCTGTGATAATCAATCAAAATAAGCTAAAATCAATAGCATACCATTCGAAAGATACAAGAAAACAAGTGATAAAATCACTACAATTATGGCTCAATCAAGACGGTAAACAGAACAGATCATCTATCTTCTCTTCTTCTATTTTTGTTTCTCTGTAACATTACAAAAACTCTAGTATTTTCTTACTCTCCTCGTTTTCTTCCTTGAGACGAGGAGATTTCCGATTTTATGTAATTGTTTTTATTTTTATTTTATTACATTTTTCTCTAGCTAATTAAATCGTTCCTAGTAGATATTCCAAGGTTCATGATTCAAGTATTGTGAGGTCTAAACGAACTTAATCAAATCATAATTTTATATTTCTTCTCTTTCTGATTTCTTGTCAATTTATTCTTATTTGATTTAAGAGTGATCAACTTAAGTTTTAAACCTGGATAATTACAGTTTTTTCTAATAACTTTGGGTCTACATTGTTAGAAGAAATCCGTAGGCATCTAGCTTAAGGCCAGTCGGGACTCAGTTAGAGAATGAGAAGAATTAGGTTTATAGGGGCGAGAGGTCTCTTCCCTAGGTCTAGGATGGTCTCTCCCTGTTTTTATCAATCAACTAGTTAAATCCTATAAGTGAACCTTAGGATTGCTAGAAGATTAGGGTTCTTAATAAAGGATCTCTTTAAGTAACTTGATTAGGAGGAGAGTAGGAAGTCAAAGTGAACCTGACTTTTATAGTCACCCTATGAAATTCAGTTTTAAACATTTTTGTACCATGTAAATTATGACCTTGGGTATATCTTTACTGGGAACTTCTTATCATCTGATTTCTTTCTCAATTGTTTATTTACTGCTTTGATTGCATTCCATTCTATCAATTAGTTCTTATAAAACCCCCCTTAATTGGTTATTACTATTTTCATCTGGTCTTCGCCTTGTTTTAAGCTTACCATTCTCTGTGGATCGAATCTCTTACCATTATTTGTAAATCTTTGTAGTTAATGATAAGTTGAATTTATTTTTGATGGATTCGACACCCAACAAACACTTAGGTCAAACTAGGGGGGATTTTGTTTAAAACTAAATACTAAAAAAAAAAAAGCAAGTAAAAATGTCCAGGTCAAGAAACAAATCAAGAGTGAAAACAATCAGAGAAAGAATTCCTAGTGGAAGCTTAGCAAGCTATGATACATGAGCAACAATCATCGATGCAGGGGTATTCATCTTAGATCTACAGAGTTATTATAGGATCAAGGTACGCTTATGACCCCTGCTTCCCTCCTGTATCAAAACCACCTCAGATACGCTTAGAGATGATTTCTAATCAACTAGCACCTTGTTGGTTAAAGGGTTTACTAAAATTGATTGATGATCGATTAGGGGAAGACAACTCAAAAACTGAGAACCAATATCAAAATTTAATACTAAATCCTCTAAAATTCTCATTCTTTTCCTACGAGTGTTAACAAACAAAAGACGATCTAAACCGATATCTCTAATAGGTTTTTTCTGGGTGTCATCAAACAAAGCTACAAACTCAGAAAACTTGTCTAGCGAGGAGTAGGAATTCATTCCCTACAAAAATACCCAAAAATAAGTTTAGTGAAAATTAACATTAAAAATAATAATTTATTTCTTAGTAAACATGTTAAAAAGAGGGAAAAAATTAGAATGTAAAAAAATATAGGAAATTCAAACCAATAGGAATTTTTTAAAAGACAATTGGACAAAGTCCCTAATCCTTTCCTCTTCAATCCCTTCAACAAACTCACCATCCTAAATAAGAAGCTAAAAAATGAGGTGTGAAGTGGTGAATTTAGCATCCCTAGCCTCTATACAGAGTGCATTTTATATTTTTTATTTTTTTGCTTATATTTTTCTATTTTTAAATAATTTATTATAATTTTTCTTTAATTTTTAAAATAAAATATCTTTCCTTTTTATTTAGTTTTTAAAAATCAAACAAAGAGAAAGAGACTTTGTAGCTTGGTCTATGCTTTTTCAATAATTTCAACAAAATTTTTAATTTGTTTATTTCTATTAAAAAAATATTATTATTTTAAATTACATTATTTTCCTAGATTTGATTATTATTTTCATATTTTTGAAATATGTTCCTATTTTTTTTATCTTCTTTAAAAAGTTTTCTCACTTTCATAATTTTTTTTTTGCATTTTAGTTCTTATTATAAAATATTTTGATTTATTTGTTTCTATAATTATTTAATAAAAATTATACTTTTCTAATTTTTTATTTTTTTCTGGACTTTTTTATAGCTTTTTTAGATTTATTTTTATTTTTTGTGAAAATAATTACGTGGAATATGCCATGTTAACCAAAAAAATAATGTCATATCATTAGATAACGGTGACGTGTCAAATTTTTAACACTATTAGTCGAAAGTGAATGGAATGGTGGTAACATTATCTAACGGTGAAAATGTGGATGGTAAATTTATCTGACGGAAAAACCTTGGGTATTAAATTGATCAATTGCAAAAGTTGGTGGCTAATTGTTTTTTTTAGTAAATGTTGGCTCAATCTAATTTTTTCTCAATAAATTAATTGTTATAAATTATTTAAGGTGGGATGGGGTGGGTTGCTGGGGACTCTAGGGGGCCACGTTCTTGGTTCTTTTTCCGGTGCTTGAATAGAGCGATGGAATGATTTTGGCCATTGGTTCAACGAAAGGGCGACTAAATGGATCTGTTTTAAAGAGGAAATCATGGCCCAAATCATTCCAGCCTTTAAGACCTCAACCCCGGCGTCTCTTGCGTGTGGAAACTAGTAGTGATGATTCTTCGTCACTTCAAAAAAAAACAGAGAAATTGTGAGCTCAAACTTTTTTTCTAATTCTTAAAGCAAAATAAAAGGGAGTTAATTATGAGTGGCACGGAATAACAGTAGTTAACAGTCAATTTAAACAATATATTCTATAAGAATATCCGAGAGATTATCTTGTATGATTTTTATTTCGTGGTAGGTTTACCTTTCTACGGAACCAACAAACCATAAGGTTTGTTTTAATATATATATATATATTATAAGTTTGGAGAAACTTCAGTTTCATTCCTTTCGTTACACAATCACTCTATATAGTTCAAGATATCTACTATCTTCTTCCATTTAGTTATGATGTTAGTTTTTCTATTAAATTTTAGAATTATAAATTATAAATAATATTTTTTTAACTTTTAATTATTGTTTTATTTACGAAAATGAGGGAAAGGGTGAGAAAATACCTAATATTCGACCAACTACAACTGCAAGGCTGCAAGGGCATGTTGAGATTGTACATGGATGCTTCCTAATTTTCAAATATATTCAAGAATTAAGGTTTTATGACTTGTGACGTATGACCATTGTTGGCCCTACCCTACGATGTTGACCTAAATTGCAAAAGCGACCAGGTGCGTTCAAAACTGCGAAATAAGGTCACAAGTGGGTTCCACTAATATGTCATCACTGTTCACTCTTCTACTCATGGCTGGCGTCTAGTGCCAATGCGACAAATCAAGTGCAGTATCTAATTGCTCATATTATATATATAAATATGAAGGTGCAGTATCTAATTTAACTAGGGCTGTGAAAAAAAAATTCGAAATTTAGGAAACAAAATTGAACCAGACGCAAACCAAACTGAAAAATCCGTAATTAAATCCAAGTTCTTTTTGGATATTAGATATTTAAATTGGAAACTATAGAATAATTGATTAATTCGAACCGAACAGATACAAAATTAATTTTTTTCTAATTTAATTAAAATAAATCTATAAAAATGAATAAAATAATACAAAAAATGAAATTAAAACGATCTAAATTGGTTTATATGGAGAAAAAATGACAAATTTATCAAGGTAGCACTTGATATTAAAATTATATACCAAGTACTTACTTATTCATGAATTTTGTTTTATAATAAGCGCTTTAATATTGTATTCCATTAAATTATAATTGTTATTGACCTAAACTATTTATTTATTTTTAAATAACTGATTTATTTTATATATATATTAATTAACACTTTATGTGGAAAAAAAAGCTTATAAAATTAGTTTAGTTAAAATATATATAACTAACCCAATTTTATAAGTTTTTTTTTTATTTTTTTAGTAAGAATGGAATACATGTTAAAAGGAAAGCTTAATTGGATTCATATTGACCTCTGGTAAAAACAATCTTGTCTCATGTAGTTTGACAAATTGACTAATGAGAATATTTGTGTTTTTAAACTTGCACATCGATTTTTTGTGAAAAAAAATTAATAATTGAATTGAAACTCAATTTTAAAATAATCGAAATATTCAACCAAATGGATAACTAATCAAATAATATCCGAATTAACCTAATTCAAAAGTTAATTGTCTATATCGATATATTCAAACGGAATATCTGAAGTAAAATAACCGATGAAGAGGTTATCCAATTCGTGAATACCCCTACTCAGTACTAGTACTACACTATGCGGGTCATCATGGGCTTTAATTGAATTTAATTGCTCAAGTAGTATATGATTTACTTATGGAAAACAAAATAGTACATGCTTTAAACCGAAATATATAAATAGGGTAAATTAGATAAAAAAAACTCCGTAGTTTATAAAATATTTATTTAATCCTCTATAGCTTAAAAGCTTACAATGTCAACCCTATAATTTTTTAAAATTACAATTTTAAACTTTTTTCGTAGTTAAAAATTCCAAACAAAATGTTAAAAAATTTTAGTAAAATATGAAAGTTTGAAAGACAATGTAACGAATATTGGAGAGTCCACTTTACTAAAATAATTAAATAAATAAATTTAAAATAATTTTTAAAAATATAAAAAATAAATAAATAAATTGGAAATAAATTTTTAAGTAAATTTTTATCATCTTAGGTTTTAATACATTCGTTACATTTTTTGACCAAATTTCATAAACTTTTGCTACTTTTGCTATTTTATTTGGATTTTAAATTATTATAAATATTAAAAATCCAACCTTTAAGAAACTATAGGGTTGAAATTGCAAGTTTATAAACTATGAATGGTTAAGTGTAGACTTGCTTAAAGGGCCGGGGCTAGGGCTTAGGCTTTCAAATTCTAGGCCCAATCTGTCTTGGTCTGGCTCGTTAAAGTTAAAGGGTTGGGCATATGCTTTGAAATTTAAGGCCCGTGGCCGTGCAAGTCTATCCAAGCCCGGTCCACAACATATATTTATATATATAAATAAATAAATAATATGATTAGTTTTATAAAAATAAAAAAGTACGTTGTTTCTTTAAAAAATGTCGTCATGTTTGATTAAATTAACAAGTTTGTTAAATCCGCGAGCAATCCATTAAAGTTAGAGGGTCAGGTCTGAACTTTGAAAAAATAGGTATGTGTAAAGCCCATATGCTTTACGAGGACTACATCTATTATACATCTATTATTTATGGGCTTTGAGTTGCATGATTGATCTTACATCTATTATTTAATGATTAATGTAATTCCCGTGTTTGTAAAAAGAAATTCAAACAAACTCCTGCTTTTATCGATTTTTTTTTTTTTTTATGTGTTTGTAGATTTTGTCTAACTAGAGCCTACATAATTACTCATTCTTATGATTTTTATACAATCCACTATGAATGATGAGTCCAATTTCGTGCTTAAAATTGCCTAATTGGACTTACCTCTATTATTATTCTTTTATTTCAAATTCTTTTGATCTCTAAAATAATTGTAATAATATCTTATAAACGACTCTCTTTAGAGGTCAACATGACAGTTCGCCCCCAGCATAATCTCGCCAAGTCCGGTCTTAATATAAAGAGAACGGCTAGGGGTGAACGATCATTATGAGCCAACAAACGAACCATACATAACTACTCAGCAGGAACGATCATCTCATTGTCATGATACATTATGCGAAATATCAGTAGCATATCCCACAAATCACGGACACAATCTTCCTATTTTATAAGGTGAATCTCCAACGATATTATCCTCCTAATTACACGAGATTATCTCAATTAAATGAGAATATTATCTTTCCAAAAATGTATATTCTTGCGATCACTATAAATATAAGGTCTCCTCATTAAGGTACGCACGCACGCATAAAAAACCCTAGAAAAAATTATACTCGAGTATTTACTGACTTGATTGTCCGAATGTCTACGTTGTGATCACCCCCGGCACAGTACAAGTACACCAACAATCAAATCGGACCTCATCCAAATCCACTCATTATTCACCATCCCATGTAAGTTATTATAGTGCTATAGTTATTAATTTTAATTCTCAACCGAACTTCACAATCCGATTACAATTTTCTAAGATTTCCTACATATTGGGGCCATTACATGCTTAGCAAAAAAGAATCCATAGGCTTTATTAGTTAATGAAAACTTTTGTACTTTAAAAAAAAAAAAAAATTTAATTTAGCTAAATCATGTAATACAAAATGTGCGATCACCTCGGGACATACCTCTATCCAAACCTTTTCAAAACTAAAAATTAGAGCAAACTTAGCTAACTCATGCGCTGGAATATTACAATCTCTTCTTACGTGCCAAAATGAGCAATATGGATCAGCGTAAACTAATTATAGCACATCTTGCAGAATTAACTCTATGTATCCTAAAGACAAGCTCCCCAAACTCATAGCAAGAGCAATCTGTAGACAATCCGTTTCAATTTCCGCTATATACAACTCCTACTGTCTAACGTACTTTAATGCCACTCTGATTGTCGTTGCCTCCGCCGCATCCACCTGAAACCTTGCCAAAACATGAATAACCCCAACCAACCTACAAGACCCATCTCATCTCTAACAACAAACCCTAGTCTCACTATTGACTAACCAATCGTTCCATCTGTGTTTACCTTCAAACCCCACAATCCCGACGAATTCCATCACGGAGCTGACACAGACGAAGGCTAAACATGGCTTAGAAGATCCACTACCAATGCTTCTTTGTACTCAGTAAGTAACTTTAACCCTCTAAGCAGAATGACCAGTGACCGCACCCGTCGTGAGGTGCAAATCAAGAGTTAAATTTATAAGTCAACTTCTGACTGTAAATAAAATAGATTCGAATACAGAGGCAAGAGGATCGATCCACAAAGAGCAATGGACTAATCTTATCGTTCTACTTATGTAAAATCAGGTATTCCTAGAGACAACGTTAATGAAGACAAAGATAAAGAAAATATGAGGTAAATAGGAGCAGTTCGGCAGGCTTGGTCAAGGATGAAAGTATCCTTGATCAAGATTGCGAGAGTGATTTAAGATGCTAACAATTAGGGAAGGTATTCCCAGTAGAGGCAAGG
>NBIL01146696.1:0-10684 GCA_002752925.1 Viola pubescens var. scabriuscula | reverse complement strand
ACGATCGTTTCGGAAGAATTCCTGCAGTTGAGCCCAGAAGAACAGAAGTAGAGACATGCAGAAACCCCGCAAAAGAAAGCAGCAGCCGCAGCTCCTGGTTCAACTAGAAACCAAACCCAAATCTTTCAAAATCAGCAACACCACCACCACTAGCACAAATCAAGACCCCTACCCATCTCACCTCCGACCCACTCCCGATGAATGCTTGGCCGTACGAGACTCCCTCTTGTCCGTCCATGGATTCCCCAAAGAGTTCATCAAATACCGCCAACAAAGACTCAACAAATTCTCCCAAACACCAGACGACAAGCCGGGGCCGCTGGATTCTTCCCCCGACGACGAGACTGTTTTGGATGGTCTGATCAAAACAGTGCTTTCACAGAACACTACCGAAGCTAACTCTCTAAGGGCTTTTTCTAATCTCAAAATCGCGTTTCCCACTTGGGAAGATGTAAGCTTTTTCTTTCCCTTCTCTGCAATTAATGCTGTTATTTTCTCTTATCGGCTTGATGGGTGTTTTAAAGTTTGTTGCTTTCGGGTGGCATTGGTTTTGAATGGGTTGTTTTTGTTTATTTAAGGTGCTTGGCGCTGAAGTGAAATCCGTGGAGAATGCTATAAGATGTGGAGGTCTAGCACCAACTAAGGCTTCTTGCATTAAGAACTTGTTGACTTGCTTGTTGGAGAAAAAAGGCAAGTTGTGCTTGGAATATTTGAGAGATTTGTCAGTTGATGAAATTAAGGCTGAGCTCTCTCATTTCAAAGGAATTGGGCCCAAAACGGTAACTTCTGACTACCTATAATGTTAAATTTCCTTTTATCGTGGGATTTACTACTTTCATTTGCGTAGTGAGTTTGTTTATTCAGTGTCGAATGTTTGGTTTTGTTTGTCCAGTGTCGAATGCCCTTGGAAGTTCCATAACTTTCTCATTGGTAGCATTTCTTACAAATGCAAAGTGCTGAGTTAACTTGCAGTGTGCATAATTCATCATCTAATTTCCCTACACAGTTTTTTTGTGCTATATGAAATTTCCTTATTATGCTTTATCAGTTTGATAAAGAGATTGGAAACTCTATGGTACTTATGTTTCTTAGCACTTTTTGGTGATACAAGACGTGGGTTCCTCAACTGAGGTTGGGTAGAGTCAGAATTGCTAGATATATCTTGACAGTCTTTTACTCTGTCATAAAGTAGTGACCTAAAACTCAGAGAGAATGGAGTTAACTTAATGTTTGTCTCTCCATCTGTCATTATAGTTTAGTTTATGTTGGTTCAATGCTGTCGTTCATTGCAATTTGTGGTTCGTAATGGCAAGCATATGGAGAATTTTAGAGACAGTAGCTTTCATGATGTTGATTCACCTCCTCCTAAGTTTCTTGAAATATTAGGACATTATGATGTGCTGGGGGATTTGCCTTTTCATGGTGTACAGCATACAATCCGAGTTGAACTATCAGAATTAACTTAGAGAGAGTGGTATGTGGGCTATGTGGCTTAAGAATTGACCAATTCCTCTAGCCACTTTACATTGGACATAACCAAGGACATCTGACTAAGTGTTGGCAGAGGGGATCATCACCCTGAATGACCATTTTACAAAAAATATTCATCAAACCTTGGTGGATCCTATATAGTTTAGCCTTGTAAATCTCAGAAATCAGAAGTACCTATCTTGCAGGAGTGACCTGGCTGCTACATTTTGTGTATTTATGCTGATTTCCTTTTACCTCTCTCTAGAGCGCAATAGTTATGTGATTACCCATCCACCGCTCCCTTTTCTTTGTTGTCTTAACTGTACACCTTTTGGCACTGAGATTCATTTATTATTTTCGTGAGACATCAGAACTTTTTCGCTCTTCTCCTTTGCTGCAACCACTTGTCCGTTTTATCATGATGTTGGATGTTGGACCTACAAGCTAACATCTTTGTTCACTACGCATGACGTGTGTGTGTTCGCCGAGCGTTATTTTTTACTTAACCCGTTCTATTTATTATTTTACTACGATCGAGCATGACTTTGTCATTTAAGTTTAGTACTTTTTGAATATCTGAGCTATTATGCATGCTTATTTTCTATGCTCCAATTAGTTCTAGTATGTTCAGCAGTGCAATGTTTATGTTGCTCTCCCAATTACTTGACAAGTTAGTAATCGTTGAATAAATGGCAGGTATCTTGTGTTTTGATGTTCAACCTTCAGCAAGATGATTTCCCAGTGGACACACACGTAAGTAACTATTGTCGAACCAACTTTTCGCACCATGATGTCTTAGATGCACTCAAACACATTCACACAACGGTAAATGCATGCTGCAGGTTTTTGAGATTGCAAAGGCCATTGGTTGGGTGCCAAATGTGGCTGACAGGAGCAAGACTTACCTTCATCTCAACCAACGGATCCCTAACGAACTTAAATTTGATCTGAATGTTCTTCTGTACACACATGGTAAGGTTTGCCGTAAATGCATCAAGAAAGGGGCTGACCAGCAAAAGAAGGAATCCCGAGATGCCTCCTGTCCTCTATTAAATTATGAGAGTAACTTCTGTTTGAGTGCTACTACAAAATAAATTAATGAATTAACATATAACACCATTCCACTTTACCCTCAGAGAAAAAACACAGCATTCTGTTTTCCTCATGGCTGGAGCATTTCTGGGTCAACGCGAGGATTCGCTTGGCTAAAAGTTAATTTCAGATTGAGGATGTGCAATGAAGTTTTTGGGACTGCTTTCTGGGGTGCAATTAACCAAGGTGAGGCATATTTTCTCATTCGTTAGATCACTTGTTTTCTTTCGTAGAAGCAGCCACCCTTGAAAGATTGTTTTCGAATTGATCGCTTCTTCCAAAGCGCGTTTATAAGAACGAATCGCGTCCTGCCATTTTAGTTGTCCTACTTGTATATAAATTTAGTGCAGCACTTCAATTTTTGCTCATAATTTTCCCCTAACTTCTGCGTCCCTTTTCCTTTTTTAAAGGATCAAAGAATTTGTTTGTGTTAATTAGATAGTTGTATAAGCTGTTAATCTTCATTTTATAACCAGTGGAAATGACAATGGTTTCTCGTGGAATTCCCTAAACCTGTTTTCTGTGAGTCTATAGAAATATATGAACTTTAGCGAAAAATATTGCTTGCGCTACTCGATGGAATTAGCACATTTACGTGAAATTACAAAGATGTAGAAATTATTTCTTGTATACTATAATAATCATGCAGCAACAATAAATATATATATGTATATAGTTCAGGTTAATCAAAGGGGAAGAGGTTAAAAAGATGGAAGGAGAAAAGAAAAGAAAAGAAAAGAAACTCGTTTCTCTAGAGCACTTCACATGCATAACAAATCCTCAACCAAACAAATTAATCTTCGTGTCAAGATCATTGAATTGGTCGCACCTGTTCCTTACCTCCCCATTCAATCCATTCTTGACCCCGATTCGGCCAACCTTACGCATTGCAGCCACAAAATCATTGAAGAATGCTGTCTGGTTTGTCGCGTAAAGATCGACAAATGGCAGTGTCTTAGGGTGGCTGACGAGTGCTTGATCGGTCGCGAGAAGCCCTAATCCCCTCTTCAGATTCTGATAATACATGTTATCGAACTTCCCTGGTGTGAAAACATCGTTAAAAGCCGACAGTGATGTCTCCACTTTGTAATTCCCACAAAACTTCTTCAACACCTCGGCATACTTGGGGTTCATGCTCGGATCAGTCTTGGTGGTTGCACTGTGATTAAAGAGCCTGTCACTAAACTCCTTGCAATGAGAGAAACCAATGGTGTGAGCCCCTGAAAGTGCAACTAGGTCTTGGATAGACATTCCCTTGGCCGCGAAGAAATCTATGAGTTGATCAACGCTCATGTGAACCTCCGGTATGTTTCCATTCACGCCCTTGGATTGAGAGACCTTGCCATCTTTGCGCCCTAGGATGACATCGTAGTAAGGCCCACCAACCATGGTGATAAGGTCGCGAGTTGCCTGAGCAAGAATGTCAGCACATGAAACTGTCCTAGGGCAAGAGAGCTCGAGGGCGGTCTTGGCCCTTGTGACAACTTCAAAGGCATCTCCAGGGAGGGAGAGGTTGATGTCTGCATCTTTCTCGGCGCTATTGAACGCATTGGTGCCTACGAGTACCGAAGCGTCGCAACCCTCAACCATGCAATCGTGGAAGAACAAACGTAGAGTCCCCGCCGCGGTGGTGGGGGAGGCCATTTGTTTGTTTATAATGGTTTCGCGGACGATTCTTGGGAAGTCGGGGCATGTTTTGTTGTAGTAGGTGTAGGAAAGTTTCGATTCGGAGAAAGGAACTGAAAGGAAGAAAAGGAGCAAAATGTAGAAAGGAGAAGTCATGTTTGGTGGAGAGGGAAGAAGGCAGCCGGTTCGATTGACCTTCTTCCTTTCTATCTCGATCAATCCTCTCTGTTTGAGGGAAATGTGGTTTCTTTAAGGAATGGAAAATTGCATGTATGGGGGAGGAGCTAGAAGATATGGAAATTGGGGGGAGGCTTCACGTATGGGTAGGAGATGTTTTAGGGGAAGATTTGACTTTTATTAGTACAATAATTTGAGTTGTCATTTTGTTTGATGATGTTGCACTTACTATTTCTGCAATTTGGGTGCTTAATTCGTCATTACTTCTTTCAATTTAAGGATGGCCAGCAAATTAAAATCATCATTAATATTGATTTTCCGATTAGTATGGATGTGTTGGATTAGTGCTTTCAATTTTAAGTCCATGATCAGAAAAAGAGAAAGAAGAAAAGGCTCATTTTTGCAAGCGTACGGACGGAAGGATAAGGAAACGGCGTCGTTCGCCAAATCTTTTTGATTGGTTAGTGCAAAAATCACTTGCTTCCTATTGGCGAGTTCTACGAATTACAGAAGGCGAGAAAAAACGATAATCATAAACTTATTAATATGCCCCACAACCTCACCGAGAGTAGTAAATTAGTAATCGAAAAAATTCCCAAGCTTATGTAGTCTCTGCAAAGCAAAGTGGTTTAGACTTTCAGCTCAGCTCAGCTCAGCACCCAGGTCGCACGTGCTATTTTCTTACAGCTCAGCTGGTTCTCCTCTTGCAAAACCAGTAACTTTATTTCGCTTGAATCATTTGATTGATGCTGTGAAAAGAAAGTTATATGATGTGGGTTTGGAGATTGAGGACATGGTTGCTCTTGCTTTTTGTGATCTTCTGCCATGAATTTGACCCATCAATGTCCCAGCTGGATTCCCGTTGGGTGGCCAAGAAGCGGCAAATGAGAGAAAAAGTTCGAAAGATGTAAGCAAATTTGGCTGTCACCCAGTTCGTAATTCATGCTCAATTCGCTAACTTTGAGTTGCTTTCTTCTTTCTTATTGATTTCTTGTTTGGTTGGTGCCCAATTTTGATTGTTTTGGAAGACTAAAGTTTGCTTCTTTTTAGCACATTGGTCTAAGTAATGAAGTTGAATTATGATTGTCATGCTTTGTTTGGTGACTTGTAGTTCGCATGAACTAGGAAATTTGTGATATCGTTATTTGGGAGATAAAATCACCTTAGACAATAAGGCATTTTTTAGCTGGATAAAATGCCAAAGGTTTGGACTTTGAATTGAAGCAATTGCTTAGTTCTTGGTGCTTCACATGATTTTCCAATTTGGAGACTTTACAAGCTTGTTAAACTGAAATGGAATAGAATGAAGAGAGAAGGTGAAAGCTATGTTGACAGAACATTCATATAATTTACCTTTAATTAGATTGTGGAGGGGAAGGTTTTCTCAGTTGATATGTTTCTAATGTATTGCAGGTTCTATCATGCATATGAAAACTATATGACTCACGCATTTCCGGTCAGTACATGTTCTTCATTGGTTTTTCAGTTTTTAGCTAAGCATGCTGTTTTCTTTTCTTTCGGAATGCTGAATTTGTTGCTTCCAATTGCAGCATGATGAGCTAAAACCTCTTACCAGAACTGGCACTGACTCACTCAGTGAGCTTGGAAATCTTAACGTAAATATTTTATATATGTGTGTTGGTCGGGAGTACAGGTGGCATTGCCATTAAGGAAAACTGACAATCTATGATCTTATTTATAGCTTGAACACCTACCACAGGACTATAATGGATCTGCCCTTACGCTCATTGAATCGTTATCCAGGTATGTTATTCCTTCATTCTTCACACTAGTTTATATTGTCTAATATATGGCGACATTAGAAAGTTTGCTGAGTTATCATTCTGATATATGTTTTTCTCAATCTTGTTCTTGCACAGTCTCCTTATTATGGGTAACTCCACAGAGTTTGAAAGGGCAGTGCTCTGGCTTTCGGAAAATTTGACATTTGATGTTGATGCAAGGGTTAACCTGTTTGAGGTATTAATTTGTTGATCTTCCTTAAAGAACTTGATTTTTTGTTAATTCCAGTTTGGCTGAGCATAGAGTTTTTCTGCTTTGGTGTCTGTAGTTTGTAAAATTTGGAAATGGTAGAGAAATGGTGGTTATTTGTTAATCAGTTTACATTTTAAAACTTTTTAATGATTTTGCTCATACCTGTCATCTGTGTAGTGCAACATAAGAGTTCTTGGAGGACTTGTTTCTGCTCATATTCTTGTATCTGACCCAACAAACAGGCTGCTTCAAGGATCTTATACAAATCAATTGCTTGTTCTTGCCGAAGACTTAGGGAAACGCTTCCTTCGTGCATTTGATACACCCACTGGCTTGCCATATGCCTGGATTAACTTAAAGGTACTACATGTGACATGGTTAATTTCATTCAAATAAAAATCATGATAGCCCCAGTATCTTTGCAAAGGTCATCTATTATAAATACAGTCGGTTGATTCAAGTTCTTATGTTTGCATTTTAAAGGAAATAAATACTAAATTTTGATGCCCATTTGCTAGAGGAACTTTCTAAATGTATTGTTTTATTATGATCTTGTTTTGCAAATAGGCTTTGGTATGATATGTAGCTTCATTATTAGTTGTTTAACTAAGGTTCCAGTCTGCATTTTCCAAAGGATTGGGCAATTTGAAGTGCTGATTACCCACAATGAACTCATTATGCATATATTTGTCTCACGATACGCGCTTAAGCATGCCTTATTTCATATTTATCTTTTACATCAATATTTACCATTCAAGTTATGGGAAGTAGGAGTCTGTTCTGCTGGTTTTGTTTGTAAGAGGGATATATGACTCTGCAGCAATGCGAAATTCTGTGGGCAGTATGGAATCATAGAGAATGAGACTACCGAAACAAGCACCTCTGGATGCGGTGAGAATCTTATCTATCATAATTCAAAATGACCATATCACTAAGTGTTATTTCCTGAAATTGGTTAACTTTCATGTCCTTTCAGGTTCTCTAATTCTTGAAATGGGAGCATTATCCCGTTTAACAGGTGACCCTAGATATGAGTCTGCCGCTTTACGTGCTCTTCGGAAGTTATGGAGCATGCGCAGTTCATTAAATTTACTGGGTACTACGCTGGATGTGGCAACAGGAGAATGGATTGAGCGTTCATCAGGAATTGGAGCCGGTATGAGTGTTCATCATGATCTTGCATGTTATTTTCTTTATTTTTCCTCTGTTTCTAATCTTGATGTTTGTGGTTCTGGATTCTGTCTTTGTTCAGGTGTTGATTCTTTCTATGAATACCTATTTAAGGCTCACATTCTCTTTGGAAAGGAGGACCTCTGGAGAATGTTTCATTCTGCTTATCTTGGTGTGCAGAAATATTTCAGACATGGCCCATGGTAATGCACCGGGAAGGAATTCTCTAACATGATTATGGCTGTCTTTTCTTCCCCATATCTGCGTTTTCTTTTCATTTCATTTTCCTTAATCTGTTAGGCTTGGTTTGGTTTCAGTTGGTAGCTTGTACCAATTCTAAATTTTTATGTTGCGAAGCAAGAAAAATGTAATTGAGTTTTCTGGAATTACAATATAAATACAATAGTAATTTGCAACTACTGCCCTGATTTAGGTACCATGATTCTGACATGAGAACTGGAAAAGCAACTTATTGGCAGCTGACCAGTCTTCAAGCATTTTGGCCTGGGCTACAAGCAAGTAACTGAATCATCTAAATATATTCCAAATTCTTTGTTTCTTGCTAGTGGATCAGCTGACCTTAATGTTTTTTTATGTGAGAATCAGGTCCTTGTTGGGGATATTGCTGCTGCCAATTCAACGCACCGTGAATTTGTTCATGTATGGAAGAAGTTTGGTGTCCTACCAGAAAGGTAACTGCCATTTTCAATTCTCTGAGTCTCAAAGCAGTAAGCTGTCATCAGTGTGATTACTGTAGTAGGTTGTTACTACTCATTTTGCTTTTAACCACGCTCTCGTAATTATCAGTTTAATTTACTTAGGTACTTGCTGGATCATCAAATGTTACACCCCACAGAGAAGTACTATCCGTTGCGCCCTGAATTGGCAGAATCCACATTCTATTTATATCAGGCAACTAAAGGTTGTTTTTAGAACTTTTAGTTTTTAGCCCTTCCACTGTCGCTTCAGATTTTCATTTTCTATGCTCCTGCCAACTTGGTTCGTTTTACACGTTATGCTCGTGTGAGAATTGTGTCTGGATGTCTGATTAAACATTAACTCACACTAAAGATCAAGGATGTAGGATGATTGCTGCCAGATCTTCTTGGCAATGCATCATTTTTGCAAGCCCAATTTGTTCTTGATTTTTGAATTTCCTTCTTAAATCAAATAGCCATTGTATTGCTTCTGAGTTTAAGTAAACAAGTAAAAAAAATCTTTTAATAACACGTTTTTCCTATTGCATGTCTATTATTGGTCCTTGGGCTTGCTTAACAGTGAAACTGGTTGTTCCGTTGTTGGGGTTGGCTATATGACATAACATATGATAGAGGGTGCACATCCATCACACTGGCAGCCTGGTTGCTTTTCCTTCCTTTTCTTTCTTCTGTCCACTTTACCCGACCGACCCCTTTCAAATGCCTACGTGAGACTGGGGTTTGGTTGCGTATGAGTAGTGAAACTAAGATCCTCTTTTCCTTTATTTGTAAATTTATGGATTTGTCTTTGCATGTTCTCAGATCCATGGTATATTGAAGTGGGTGAATCCATTGTTAACTCACTTAATTTATACACCAAAGTGGAGGGGGGTTTTGCAAGCATTAGAGACGTGACAACAATGCAAACAGAAGATCATCAGCATAGTTTCTTTCTGGCTGAAACGTAAGAGGCCTTTTCTCCAGCATTCAATTTTAAGAAACTTCATTCTTGCCCATGTTTTGTGTTCTAAAATTCTCATAAGATGTACTGTCATTCTCTCTTTTGTAGGTGCAAATATTTGTATCTTCTCTTTGACGATTCTTTTTTGGTTGATCGGAATTACATATTCACAACCGAGGGTCACCCTTTACCAGTGCTTAGTGCTTGGCATGACAGGCTTCCAGAGGCGTACATACCGTCAAACTGGACTTATGTCAAGGTCTGGATCTTCCTAATACCTTCCTCCCTGTATAAGTTGATTCGTTATTGAATAATATATCCTGCTTAAACCAACAATGCTTCTGATATATGAATTTTTATAAATGCTCGTCAGATGAGAAAGTCTAATATTTTTCAAACTTTTTCAAATATCGGTTTTGATTTCGTTGTTATACCTGCAATAGGAGTTGTGCGACTCATGTTTTAATAGTCCCTAGAGTAAACGTTGAGACCCAAGTTTCAAATGAAAAAGTTAACATTGTGCAGGGTGACGAGCAAACAAAGCGAGTGAGTGCCATGTCTATGCAAGTCTGTCCTGCAATGAATTTGAAACCAGTACATGGTAGCCAGCAGGTTCAGAGCGCTTGTCACATCCCTGATGTTCGTAGCAACCACAGGTGTTTCATTGATGATGATTGTGGCACTGACTCAACTAATTGCCGACGGAGATCATGTAGCACGGCAGGCTACTGTGGCCTATGGCTGTCCTTTTGATGCACTGGTAAAAGCAGAATTTATTTTCTTACCACATCATTTATTTTACAATATTAGCAAAGGAAAAAGGCAAAGGTGCAAAAAGAGGAGATTACATGTATTATAGGAAATGTTGAATGTGCATAGGAAGTACTTTTCAGGCAGGTGTATAATCTGAAGATCAGTTTCACAGTTTGATTAACATTGTTAATTCAATTTTGCATTCTAATTATATTCGCAAATGCTTCATCGAAAGAAGTTTACTATTCTGTTACCTCTTAAACACGAAGTCTCTTACCTTACCACAAGCTGAATAGTTCCAGTCGAGTGAGTGGTAAGAGACTCTCGAGTGTGGGGAATGGAAAGATCATGATTGGAAAATTACTACCCTTCAGGACTCGACAATACTCGGTAGGTATAAAGAATATTCCAGAAGAGCAAAGCATAAGCAAATTAAGGAAGTGCAATCCAGGTAGAAGCAGAGCTGGCGCCCAATATCCCAGCTGGAGGCCTAGAATAGATTGCTGAATTAAACCAGTTAGTCACTCAATTCAATGAATAGATATCATAAAAGGAAAGAGGTAACAACCGATAGGGACCAGCTACTGGCTTACTTACGTTAGTTAATAGTAACAGCTAAGTGAGTGACTGTGTAGTACTTCTAAGTAGGTGTAATAATTTCTCAAATGTATGGGACAGCTATATGCATGAGATCGAAAAGAGAAATCGAGAAACTAATGCTTGAAAGAAGCGCTCCCAAAAG
>NBIL01146694.1:0-11866 GCA_002752925.1 Viola pubescens var. scabriuscula | reverse complement strand
ATATCCATAGACCAAAACATAGTAAGAGTCGTAAAAAGTTTGTCTGCTGCAAACGTTTAACAATAGTACCTTCCTTGCCACAAGAAGGTCAAGACTCCAATCTTGGTAACAACCATCAACAACACCTATAAGTTTCAAGATTAAATTATTAGAACTACGGGCCATAAAGAATTAAAAATTTATAACCATAGACATTAATCCCAGGAGAATCTCTTTTAACATTAATGTAGACATTATCAATCGGAGTGGTCTTAAACCAGTTTTATATGACCAGCGATCTTCAAGAGCTAGATGGCCACACATGAAACTGCTGCATATCTCATGTTTGCTTCCTAATTATAAGCATTTACAGAAAAATGGCCGGAGAGGAAGATCCCTAAAACATGTAAGGTTAAAATTGTGACATCACATGCAGTTATACGCAAGACCAGTATGAAGCATCCATATTCCACAAACAAAAAGAGCGCATGCAGGCATCAGATTGTTGCACCAAATTATCAAAATTATAGCCCCAATATCATAAAATCATTGAGTTGATTAATTGTAATTTATATAAATGTAAGGCATCAAATAAATCAGACATGAGATGGAATGATTTTGAATTTCACCTCCCCAACTATTAAAATTCCAATCAACTCCTGCAACTTCCTGCTCTAGGGTACCAGATTTTGATTTCACAACAAACTATCAATAGAAACAAAAAAAAAAGATTCAGAAACCAAGAAAAGATGCTGAAAAGGTGCCAGGAGTCAGGTCCAAGAAGGTGGGAAAACTCACAGTAGGTCCTGTATCACGAAACCAAGAATCATTTATGCTCATCTCAAGGACTCTAATATGCTGTGGGAGCTGACTTCGTGCATTTTCCCACTATCATGCAATGATCAAAGTTTTAAACCTCACTGATAATAAAATCAAATTACATAAAAGAAAAATGAAAGTTTTACACAATTCAAAGTCTAAGCCAACCTGAGCCGCTCTTGCACAGACAGTCACTGGCTCAAACTTTGCAATTGCAGTTGCCACATTGGTAAAAATTGTTTGTGCAGGCAGTGCATTGTTCCGCCAGTTATCTGGGCGTTCCTGCAAATCAGAACAGTTATTGATGATTGGGTCCAACAATAAGAAATAATAAACTAAAACTTTTCTTTTTATTTTTCTGAAAACTGTGTTTTTGGAGAGAGAACAAAAGAAAACAATGCATCAAATTTGGGAACACCCGCCACATGAAAAACAAATAAAATAAGTGGAACACCATTGACTCATTTCTTTCTTCCAAGATACCATAAAATTACTCCCTTTCTCACATAAAAAAAAACTTCCTAACATATTTGCAAAGAATAAAAAAGATATTAATTATTGAAAAATAAGCCAACAAGCATCTCTTTCTATTAATTAACATCTCAAATAAGCTAATATACATAAAACATTGTGTGTTATTGATTGCAGTTTTCTCTTGAAAATACAAAAGTGACATTTTATATGTTACAATCCAAATATGCTAGGGAGTCATTTTTAATGCGACGGACGGAGGAAAACCAATCTGCCCGGCAGAGAATAACATCTTTCCTCCAACTGAATTTTTCATTTCCACAAAAAACAGAGAGTATGAAGATAATGGACATAAGAATCAAATCACAGTTGGAAAGAAAAAAGATTATACCAGTGCCCTATGATGTTTAAGTGACAAGAGCCTTTTATAATGAATAAAGGCAACATGCAATGGATCCATAAGTAGATCCATCCATGGAAATGAAGCAAGACAATTCAACCTCAAAACCAAAATGCTTCACTCAAACTCCCAGAAAGACAATAAAAGCATTAGACTTTAGATGCATGGATTTACAACTAGAATTCACTTGCCAATAAATTTGTAGTCAGAGGGGAACCCACTTCCAATTCACAACAAAAGAACCAAAAACCATAAAAAGTAGAGAACTTGGATTCTTCAATTGATGACTAAATTAAGGAAGACAACAGAGGCAATTGCGATCAACATATAAGAGTTTAGTGACTTACAGGCCAGGCCATCCAGGTCTGTGAATGAGGCTCCCATTCTGCAGGCATGCGGTATCCATGGAGAGCTGGTGTCCCATCCATGTCCACCATTTTTCTACCCTTACGTTATGCTAAAGGATGAAGAAAGTTACAAAAATACAAAAAACTGGTAGCTCTTGGAAAAATTATACAGGAACCACAAGAAAACCCACCAGAGTGTAAACAAATAGAGGCTTGCTGCTGAGTAGGAGTATGCTTTATCGGACAGGCAGCGATACAAAGGAGATGCCTTGAAAGACTAAAAAGAGGAGGCGGCAACGGTCAAAGAAATGGGACAAGCAGTTGATGCGTGGTTGGCGCAGGCAGGTTGTTTGTTTGTGGGGGGTATTCTAATGGAATCTCCCCGATTTCTTTTTCTTTTCTTTTTCCTGATCGAATATGGAATCTGCCAATTTGGGGCCCAAGTTTCAGGTTGAAGATTTTGATGATTGCTGACCGATGAATGTAGGAAGGTGCATGTATTGTGAGGTCCTCACACCCTTAAATTCCATTCTCATTAATTTATGCCGCGGAATTATTGTTTTTATTATTGTATGTGTTAATATAATAATTTATAATCAGTCGGTACTAAACTAGTTACTTACTTCTTACTTAACACTTACTATTTGTACGATGAATAATGCTTACGAAACTTTATTGATTTAAAAATAATAAAAGAAATTATTAACGACGATAGTTGAAAGCTTGTTGTTGAATTTGAAATTATAAAATTCTGAAATTTTTAACGAATACGATGACTAAATTAATCATTAAGTAATTGTTTTAAAGAAAAGAGAAATGTTTAGAGTAATTATATAAAATTTCATAAATATAGGGATTTGATTGAAAATCATTCATGAATACGGTGTAATCATTATGGAATTGTTTTAATGAAAGAAAAAAAAACTAGTTTGTCCCACGCCAAAATATGCATCAAACTGATTTCTTTTTACTCTACAAAAATGTCGATTATTCTTACACCTTAAATTATTATTCTCACATTTTTTACTTATGAATTTAGTCTTTTTTTATATTTTATGACATTTTTTTTAATGGAAAAATGATAAGAATCAACCCGCGTCGCAATGTCCAGANTAGAGATGACAATGAATTGGATAATATGTGGATATCCACACAAACTATATCCATTATGTAACACCCAAGTTCACTTGCCTCCTTAGCGCTACCTTGTGATTCGAGCCGAATTTCGACGCAAGTCGCAAATAATGTGTGGATAGTTATTAATTAGTAGTATGAATATGGTTTGATTTAATGGATAGATAAGCGGCAATGATATGAATATAAATATGGTAAAAATTAGATGGTATGATATGATTTAGGTGAATATCGTGGATATTCAATCCATTGTTATCCTTAGTCTTGATCACACCCCAAGTTTGCAATTTGTTCAATTTGAACCTCATGTTTGTCAATTTTAACAAACCACACCCCAATTTAAAAATAGCCTTAAGACATGTTTAACTTCTCCCTAAGAGAACTTAGATTTTGCTGACGTGAAAATAAAAAAATAATGTGGAAAAATATTTTAAATTTAAAAATTACATGGAAAAAATATTATTTTTTAAAATTTGTTTATTTTTCAAATTAGCAAAAATCGAAGCCTCTTTAAGAAGAGTCTAACATGTTTAGATGCAATTTTGAAATTAGGGTACGGTTTGGCAAATTACAAACTTGAGGTGTGTGATCCGGACAATACGTATAAATGCACGGTTGATTTTATAATTTTTCTTTTTTTAATATTTTTTTATAACCTTTTATAATAGTTAAAATAAAATGAGTGTAGTAAATTCATAAGCAAACGCGGTTGGAATAACAATTTTTGGTGGTGCGTGAATATAAAATCCTCCTTTCAGATAAATATGGAAGACTTCTTCCTCGCAAATTTTTTAATTTACACAGACTTGAGACTTCAATAGTAAACTCCAAAAATAGTAAGTTTCAACTTCCATGGGGTGGATTAGCTTAGCTTCCCGATAGATTTTAAGACAAAGTAGGTGGGAATGGGAGTAATATTTTTAGTGCTATGCGATCATCATCTGCTGTCGTCGTAACCACATGTGGTCCCAATCCCATGCCTGTTGTCTTGTTAGTTAGTACTACTTCATTCAAGTGATGCAGTTGCAGTGTGCATTCCTCTTCCACCCAATGAAACCCCACCACGCTCACAATCACAAGAATCCCATCGCAACCCATTTTCCCTTTTGGTTCTTTTCATCTAGAAGTTTTCCAGCAGCCAGGAAAAACCAAAAGAAAGGTGTTCACTGCTGACTGATGATTGATGGTGGTTCTTTGAAAGATTTCCCCTTTTTCTTCTGTTTTGCTGTTGATAGGTGATGTTTTAGTCGAATCCTCGTTCTGGGTATTCCTTAAGTTCCTTCTCTATCTAAGTTTGAACTCAAAGTATGATTCTTTTCTTCTTGTTCTGGTGAAACTGTTGATGATTTTTTATCCTTTTTCATTTTTGGGCTTTTCGACGACTTGTGACTTGTGAGTAGTAAGCATCTGCTTCTTATTATTTATTATTCTGTCAGTGGATGCCACTATTGTGTGTGTCGATGGAACACGACTTGGATAGCAGAAATTTGTTCTTGATAGTTTCTCCATTTTGTTTAACTTATGCAAGACTAAATTTTTATGTGTCACCGATGATGAACTTTGCTTTTGTTTCCCAACCACCATGGATAATCTGACTTTTGTTATTAGTTGTCTCACTGATTTTACATGAATGGTTATGGTGCTGAGAATAGCAATCATCTACTGGCGCTTTTTATACCACAGTTACTAGCCTTCTTCCATATTTTATTTAAAGAAGTCTTGAGACTGCGCTTTTTAATGAATGGAATGTCCTCTCTTTTTAGGACCACCCTTCTGGTGTATTTTGATCTGGTGGTTAGAGAGTTCTTCAATCTAATTGCTTTATAATTACCCTCTTGAGCGCATAATAAATCTCATTTTTCCTGTATTTTTTTGCATGCGGCTGAACAGAGGGGCATATACACTCAGCCTTTTGAATGGCTCAAGATACTTCTCCTCACGTTGATTCTCCAAGGAGACGTTCTGGTCTTTTGAGGGATCAGGTCCAATTGGTTAAAAAGAAGGATTCTGATCGCTATGAGATTGTTCCAATTGAAGATAAATTGCCATTTGAGAAAGGTTTCTTCATTGTAATCCGTGCGTGCCAACAGCTGTCTCAGAAGAATGAGGGATTAATGTTAGTAGGAGTAGCAGGTCCCTCTGGAGCAGGAAAGACCGTGTTCACTGAGAAGGTGCTCAATTTTATGCCTAGCATTGCTGTCATAACAATGGACAACTACAATGATGCCAGTCGCATCATAGACGGCAACTATGATGGTAAAATTTCAAGTTCTTTTGTCTCAAGAAAAGGATGATTACTTGGAATGATCTAATTAGTCAGTAATTTTATTGGTGCTATTGCTAATTACCTTTGACGTGATTGCTTCTTTTGCCTTTACATAGATTGAGAAGAATTGTACTCCTTTTAAGTTCATCTTAAGCCCACAACTTCTTCAGTGACTCTATATATTTTCATACAACTATTTAGGCAAGATAAATTAAGTGACTGTTGTATATGTCCATGGGAGCTTGATAAAATGTTTATTAGCGAGCTGCTTCTTCTTCTCTAGGATGGTTGCATTTATCCTTGGAGATTCCAGTGAGAAAAGATGACTGAAAGAGAGTGTTAAACTCTGTGGCATTCTGCACTGTTAAAATTATCTTGGTGAGCTAAGCAACTCCAATAACATATGGATTTCTGATTGTGGTGCTATTAAGCAGTATTAAAATTAAGATCACCTTTAGTTATTTAACTATTGGAAATCATGAATTGTGGGATAAACCAAAATATCATTATGGTGACAGATACAACTTATATTTCCAGCACCATCTATACTAACAGTAAGAGTTGATTTTACCAGCGAAAACTTAAATCAATTACATATATGATAATCATTTTTTATATCTAGTTTTCTTCTGAGCACGTCGACTTAAAGGCTTACCTATGACACAGATAATGAGATTAATTTGAGAAATGGAAAGGCATGCATTGCCTATTGCCCTGTGATTCTCTAGAAAGATTTGAAAGGTATGGCTACAAGGGGGAAATGCCATACTTTCGTTGGTGGGATAGGTTCTTGTAATGTCGTTCTTTTCTACATGCATAGTCTATTTGATAGTAAAATAGAGGTTGAATTTTGATCAGAAAAAACCAGATGATCTGCCTTTACGCAGGTCTTGCTGCATGTTATATTTAGTGATCAGGGCGATATTTTAGTATTCTAATGGTTATTGTTTTTGGATAACAGACCCACGGTTGACGGATTATGATACTCTGCTTGATAATATACATGGTTTAAAAGCTGGAAAACCTGTTCAGGTCCCAGTGTATGACTTCAAGACTAGCTCCCGCATAGGTTACAGGTTATGTTTCTCTTTGGTTATATCTTTTGAACACATGAATTTTTTCCCCAAGTGTCATGCGTTTCCTAGTTAATCAACCCGCACATGGAAAAGTTGACTGAAGGATGAATGGGTAGAGAAAATTACGGTTATGATGCCCTCAGGATGGCACTAATAGTCAGATTAATCTTTATGTTATTTGGACTTTTTAGGTTCTGCATTTATTCATGCATTTTTCATGCTTCATAGCCATCAACCAAAGTCAGTTTCCTATGAAATATGGTTTTGTTCTCATTTTCCTCATGCTTGTAACAGAACAATAGAAGTTCCTAGCTCTCGCATTGTGATTATTGAAGGTATCTATGCTTTGAGCGAGAAACTGCGGCCACTGCTAGATCTTCGAGTATCGATCACTGGTGGAGTTCACTTTGACCTTGTTAAACGGGTGTTAAGGGATATCCAACGTGCTAGCCAAGAGCCTGAAGAAATAATTCATCAAATCTCTGAAACGGTTCTTTACTTTTCCCATCCTAAATATTTTCTGGATAGCCCTCAGTGATGGAAAAAGTAATAGAAATGAACAGAAGTGTTACTGTTAGTTCTTACTTCTCATCCGCCCCCTTTTTACACCTCTTGTAGGTTTATCCCATGTATAAGGCTTTTATTGAGCCAGATCTCCAAACTGCACATATTAAAATCATCAACAAATTTAACCCATTCAGCGGATTTCAGAATCCTACGTATATTTTAAAGGTAAATCTCCATACTTGTTTATGAAATTATTCTTAGTTCGGCAGGATAAATGCCTGATCAGTTGACATGGTCCTCCTATCCGATTCCTGAACTAATTGATTTCTTGTATTGTAGTCAACAAGGTTGGTCACAGTTGAACAAATCAAGAAGGTTGTTTCTGCAGAACACAAAGAAACAAAGGAGGAAACTTATGACATATATCTTCTACCACCTGGTGAAGATCCTGAGGCATGTCAATCGTATCTGAGGATGAGGAACAGGGATGGAAAATACAGTCTCATGTTTGAGGTCGGGTAATTGTAAACCTTAGGCCTGTTATTGAAGTACTGCATGTGTTCCGAAAATTCTCGTCTTGCCTAAATGAGAAGCAAATGTGGATGTTATTCTCTTTTTGACTTTGTTTCATGTAAATTACATTTATGATTTAGATTATGCAGTGCAGGCTTCAACCATTGACTGAGAATCAAAATCAATTAGTTTGTAAATAGATATGATCTAGATTTGTCACTATATGTTTTGAAATTAACAAGTCTTACTTATATGCTGTTGTCTTCTCTTTGTTTTATAGTAGGATGACAGTAGCTACACCTTATTTATTTTGTTCTACGTCATTACTTTCTGCCACTTCACCAGTACTTATCAACAAAATGAGCTGCAATAAGTTGGGAAAGGAAGACCAAGTAACAGCTCAATTGGTCACCTATCTAACTCTATAAGTGCTTCAATTGAAGCTCCTATAACTTTTAGGGGTGTAGTTAGATTGGATTTTCTAATTCAAGAAAATAGTTGCTTTCATCGAGATCATTAACTTTGTTGCCACTTGATAGTCTGGTCCCTCTTTCTTGTAATAAATACTCGGGTGCACATGTACATTTTCACGCCCATGTATACACATTTGCCACCTGTTGCACTACTACTATGGTGCTACCCACTGCTTAATTCAGGTTGGTAACCATAAGTACAGACGCAAATTCATGTATTTTATAGCATACTTAAAATAGTATACCATGGGGCGTAATTCTTATGCCTTGTGCCATTGCTTTTTTCCTCCTTGCCATATCCATTTTAAGAGACTTTGTGAATCTCTTCCACATTTTGAAATGGGAAAAGGACTGAGTTTGTCTTGATGAAAGATAGGAGATAAATCTTTTTCATGTTACTGGAATTTTACTAAGTTTCCATGACATGCTTGGCTCCCATGACAGACACCTAACTTAAAGACTCCTACCTAAATTAACTTCCTGATTCCACATCACATAGCCCATGTGGTTTCTTAGAAAATATAACTAGAATTACTTTTACCCACCTTTGGACCTCTGATATTGCTCTAATTTTCTGATTGGGAGCTTGTCTCTGCATCAATATGATCAGTCATTTTAATGCTTGATCAAAGTTATTGACTTGGCTTAAATTCATGACATAAAGTTTTATTGAATCATCTGTGGATTGTGAGGTGTACAGAATATCTTGGGGCTGTGATTCTGAACTGTTAAACTGCTTATTGTCAGGAATGGGTTACGGACAGTCCATTCATAATCTCTCCTAGAATAAGTTTCGAGGTAAGCGTGCGACTTTTGGGAGGGCTGATGGCTTTGGGGTACACAATTGCAACTATCCTGAAAAGAAGCAGCCATATATTTTCCGATGATAGGGTGTCTGTGAAAACTGACTGGTTAGAACAACTAAATCGCCATTATGTTCAGGTATTTTGATTTTTGTGGCATTTGCTTGTTAATCAATTTGGAACTCATTGTGCTGATTTATTAGTCATACAAATGGATTCAGCTTCAGTTATTTTTGAGCTTGAGTCAAGGTTTTAAGTGAATTACCTCACTATAATCAATAACTCAAAATAGAAATTGGTTGGGGGCCACTATCACAAGATGCTTGGATGAATGCTGCATGGCTGTGTTAGTAAACTTTCAACCAGTACGCAATCTATAACCATCTTTACTCTTGTCAGTATTAATTGGCTATTATTAAGTCCCACTATATTTTTCATGTTTCAGCAAGTAACTATTGTTTATTTGCCTCCGCGTGATGCTCTTCTTCCATCTCATCTCAAATTAGTGTTTTTCGTCCTCCTGTCTAGTTAGTTGATTTCTGCTTGAGAAATCTTTTCAGCTTAGCTCCTGAAAATCTTAAATACACGTAGCATAATCAAACTTGTGAGTTTTAGGCCATGATTTTTGTGGTTGAGATAACATTGTCGATCAACAGCATTACTGATACAAAACGTATCCTAATTGAATAGGATTCTACTCTAATATCTTTGGGATTTAGGGTTTAATATTCTGTGCTTTTAGTTACTAAAATTTTGTTTTTCATTCTTTGTTTAGACTTTCTACTTTGCAGGGAACTCTAGTTTTTGATGTCCTTCATAGGGATACCAAACCTCTATGATAAGAGAGTTTATGCTATTATTCATGAAAGAGTGGTACTTTTCTCTAGCTTTGGAGTACTGATTCTGCATTGGAGTGGTGATTCTCCATAAGTTGAGTAAACAAGGAGTGTATCTATTCTCCTGGGTTGTTCATTTATCTTTTCCTCCCCTTTGTCTCTTGTCGTGATTCAAGAAATGCCTTCGTTGTTGATATAATGAAAAACCTAGGTTACTTTTTCTTTCTTTCCCCTATTTTATTAATTACATTGTATCGTGTTTCCCTGCCATTTCAAAGGTTACCATTTTTCTGAGAACAAACAGGTGCAGATTTTGGTGCATCTGCATGGTCACAATGAAAGTGCTTGCTGTGGTTTCCTTGAGATGGGCAATTTTGCCTTGTTTTCTAGAGTGTTCAGTCTAACTTATCATTACGTGCATATTATGAGAATGATTGTAAAGGTGGGTGCTAACTGAATTTTCTGTATTCATGCCATAAGGTGCAAGGTAGAGATCGTTTGTATGTTAAATTTGTTGCAGAGCAGCTAGACCTGGATGGATCATATGTTCCTCGGACTTACATAGAGCAGATTCAGCTAGAGAAGCTTGTTAATGATGTTATGGTAGGATTCAGCTGATTGTTCTTTACCTGAGTTGTGTTTGTGCATATCCTTATCTCATAAACTTGCAGGCTTTGCCAGATGATCTGAAGACAAAGCTCAGCATAGATGATGACATGGTTTCAAGCCCTAAAGAAGCCCTTTCCCGTGCCTCGGCAGACAGAAGAAATAAGCATCTGGGCCGGTATTTTCTAGTTCTTGCCATGTTTAATACATTTGCTTGTCTAATCCAGTGGGCCTTAAAAAATTGGAAAAGAAAATGAAAGGGATAGGGAGATAAAATAGGCATATCGGTATGTTGGGTATCAATGTCGTTGCCCCTTGAAAGGATGGTTTTGTTTGAGAACACTATTTTTTTAGCTATTGCATCTCGCCTTTTGATTAAGTTCTAATGTAATTCAACTGTTTCTGTCACATGTTTGTTTATTATTTATGCTTGAACAACACAATATTTTTTTTTGATAGGCGGAGGTAGAATGCAATGTTCACATTGCTTTCATAACTTTGAAAATTGAATTGCAATGCATTTAGTCGACTTGTTAATTATATTTTTGAATCTAAGGCTGAGTTGATTCCTCTGATAAATATTCTGTGTATATATCGCACAGCAGCATGTCAATCTCGTATTCAAGTCAACGGGACAAGAATTTGTCCAAGCTGACAAGACTTGCTGTCAGTAATCAGAGGTTTGATGGAAGCACTCCTGATTCACCTGCCCCTCTTGCAAACCAGGTTGGTATACTCCCTGCTTGAAAAGTATTCGGATAAATGGCCTTCGTGAGAACAACAGTCCAGTGATCGTGCTTTATTCATCTGTTGCTCTGGCTGTGGAAATAATGGAGAAAACAACTGTATGGGGATTTTAGTGTTTATATACTTTTCCAAGATATATTACATTAAGGATAAGAGTAGAGTAGTGCCAATCATGGCTGTTCATCACAATTATTCGATGTGGTACATTCTTGTTCTTGGGTTTGTTTAGAGGAGGTAAAACAATCTCTTACTGCCCAACCCTTAACCAACCACCCAGATGAATCCCAAAGTTGCTCGTTTTCTTTTTTCTAGGATGATTGTTCTCTCTTTCCATCATATTTTGTAGTTTCTTCTACTGGTTGTTGCTTCTGAATGTACAATTTGGCTTCTATCACAATTGATCTTCATGAATGTTTCAGGGTGTCATCACTCAACTCTCTGAACAGATTTCCACACTGAATGAGAGAATGGATGAGTTTACTTCTCGTATCGAAGAGCTGAATTCCAAATTTGCTATCAGGAGAGTTTCAGCTAGCCAACAGAACTTGTCCTTGCAGGCTGAAGCAAATGGGTCTGTGCCCGCTTCTCTCCTTGTAAGTGGCTTGGGTAATGGCCCACTAACCGGATCATTACTATCCCATTCCTCGTCTTCATCTCAATTGGCTCGGGAGTCTCCACTGCTGGAAGAGGTATGATAAATAATTCACATGCTTATGATTTTCTTGGAGGAAAGAATAGTGGAGTAGTTCAGAGCCATATATTTGTAGATATGCAAACTCTACTTTCACTTATCAGGCTGCAGAGTTGGTTTATGCATGCACTTGTATTATCATTGGTAAATTTCTCGACTATCGGCAATTAAAAAGGGAGTTCTTCATCCTAAATTTTT
>NBIL01146663.1:0-25197 GCA_002752925.1 Viola pubescens var. scabriuscula | reverse complement strand
GAGGTAGATTTTTCTATCAATTACTAAGTTACTACCGGTTCTCTTTTCTGTGAAGGGAAAATGAAGAGCTTGTCAGAAAACTAAGCCTTCCACCGCCCGGTTCGAAAGTGTTGCAATTTCCTTCCCGATTCGCACAAAATGGATGGCAACAGTTCAAGGCATGTCTTTGGAAACAAAAATTATCTTATTGGAGAAGTCCAAAGTATAATCTGGTGCGATTGACCTTCGTTACCGCATCTTCTTTGGTATTTGGAGCATTGTTATGGCAGAAAGGACAACAAATGTAAGACATGCCTAAACCTAACCACAGTTTTCCTACACTTAAGCTTAAAAGATTCAAGATCCTGACACTATCCTGTTTTGAAGAAATGATGAACAAGACTTGTTCAACATATTAGGCTCGATGTTTATTTTCCTGCAATTCACGGGGATAGCAAACTGTTCACCAGTTCAGCCATTTATAGCCACTGGGCGAACCATCTTCTATCGTGAAAGTTTCGCTCGAATGTACTCCTCTCAGGCATACTCGTTCGCACAGGTCCAAATAGCAAAAACTAGTCTTTGGTATTTCCTAAACTTGATACAACCTAATGATCTAAAAAATCTAACATATTTCAACAATAAAAATTGTTCTTCCAAAGTTGCAGGTGATGATAGAAATTCCATATATACTACTTCAAACAGCATTGTTCGTGATGATCACATATCCTACCATAAACTTCCACTGGTCAGCTTACAAAGTGTTCTGGTATTCATACTCAATATTCTGCAACTTACTCTTTTTCAATTACTTGGGATTGTTGCTCGTCTCGTTGACCCCGAATTATCAAGTTGCTTCAATATTCTCAAGTTTCTGCTACACCCTCCTGAGTTTGTTCTCAGGCTACCTCATACCCGAACCGGTAAGCTCAGTTGTTTATATTTTTCCCCTAGCAGTTTGCCCTCATTCGAGGATGATCGGGTCATGATGGTGGCTCTCCTAGCACAGGTTAATATACAATGCAAATGTATTTTATTCTAACAGGAATGTGATTCCTTTCTGCAGAAAATACCTAAATGGTGGGTATGGGCATATTGGTTATGTCCAACATCATGGTCACTGAAAGCGGTTCTTACCTCACAATATGGAGATGCAGATTTGGAAATAACAGTATACGGCGAACGCAAAGCAATCAGTGCATTTTTACATAGCTATTTTGGGTACAACTACCATGATTTAGGAATTGCAGCATGTGTTCTTCTAGCTATTCCAATTCTCTTTGCAACTTGTTTTGCAATTGCAATAGCGAAACTAAACTTCCAAAGGACTTAAAAGAGAACATAATTTGCAAATTTATTTTCTACGTGAGAATTTGGTAGCAATTTCTATCTTACAGCCACGATCTTGAATCCAATTTGTCACGTGACATGAGAAAACCATTTACCTGCCGTGTAACATGTAACCATTCACCAACTTTATTCACTTTGATTTTATTAGTCATTTAATTTCATTACTATTAGAAATTTAAGATTACTAGCATCAAATTCGTGCGTTACGCGAATACTATATATTGTAAAAATTCTTTTCAGTTTTTAGAATATACAAACTACACCTTACGAAACTATCATAAATTACGAAAAATGTCAAGGATTTCTTACATGGAAAGCTTGAAATAAGCGTACAAATGACGCGATTTTGAAGAACTTTTTCAATAGTAAAATATTACGAATTTATGATGATACTTGTGTTTTTGAAGCATGAAACACCAAAATGCAATGGTTATTCCAATTGCGCTTCGGTTCTAGAAAATGGAGTGATTGATGTGAAACCTCAAAATAAAATGTTTATATAGCTAATATGAGATTTTACACATTCTGTAACTCATATCTCTTCAAATTCTATAGGTTAGGAGATATAATTTTTTATTAAAGATAAATAAATTGTCATTTGTAAAATAATAATGTAAATAAATCATATTAATGGAGAAAAAACTCTTCAAATTTGAGAATTAGAAAATATAATTAACATTTGATATTGTCAAATGCCAAAACATGAAAACTTAAGAGATGACACATGTAAACTTAAAGGGATTTCATAGATCTTACTTGGCTTTCTTTCAGATCTTTATTCAAGTTTTCAACACATCTTTTTTTATAATTATATAAATTTGTGTCAAAATATTTTTAATTTTTATTTAATTATTTTTGTCAGTTTCCTTTTTAAATTTTTTATTTAGTTATTAAAATCTATTATCAGAAAAAATTCAATCTCCAATGTGTGTATACATACTCCATATTCTAAATAAAACTTTAAAATATGTTGTATTATGAGATTAAAAACACATAAACCCTTTAGAATATTATAAAAATGTTATAAAATATTTAGAACTAATATAATAATTTTTATAAAATTGCCAATTTATTAAATGAATAAAAGAAAAAATAAAACAGATCGGTTTGATGAAACCCGTTGATTAGGATTGGGCTTAGTCATATGATTTTATAATATTCTAAAGGGTTTATGTCTTTTTAATCTGATAATGCAGCATATTTTAAAATTTTATTTAGAACATGGAGGGAAAAAAATAAGATGATAAAATAATTTTGGGAAAAAAAATAAATAAATAAAGAGAGGGAGGTGAGAAATTGATAGAGAGAAAAAGTAGAGAGAGGAGAGAGAGAAAGGTTTATTAATTATAAAGATTACATTTGTAACCTTAAGTTTCATTAAATTAGAGAGTATTTAGAGTTCATCTAAAAATGGACACAATGTTAACATGTCCATGAAGTGGACAGGTTAGCAAAACCTATATATATATATATATATATGAATAATGCTAAATTGGTCTCCCAAACAAGTCACTCAAACATCCCAATGATATTTTCGCAATTAATAGATGATATTTTCGTAATCAATGATGGTATTTTTGTAATTAATAGATGATATTTTCGTAATTGATTATATTTAAGAATATTTAAGAAGATCTATTGTCAACTAACCAATTAAAGAGAGACGTGGTGCCACTGCCAAATAAATTGGCCAATGTGGACAGTGGTAAATCTTAATCTTCAAGCTTTGGGTGACCCAGCTTTCATACCATGAAGTCCACCATGGTTTCTGATCTGCTAGACGTTCTTTAGGTTACAGACCCTACAAAAAAAATCGTAGAAGACCCTACAATTTTAATCCTAGGTCCCTAAATTTATCAAATTGTTGGAATAATATCTAATATTTAATGTTTTCTTTAGAAAATAACCTTGGCCTGCCAAAAGAAGAATTCATTTTCACAAGGACAATATACAATATGTAGCTGGGGATAACAATTGGTTAGATTTTTACGAGTTTTGCTTAAGTACCTGAAACCTCAAAACTAAACTCGTACTTAGGTCGTGCTCGGATTGGTCGGATATTCCCTGTCTGATGGGTAATGTCTGATGAATAATTGGTGGGTATGAGTATTATCAGTCGGTTTTCTTTTTACTCCAATTTTTACATTCTTAAAAAATAACTCGTCTTACATGTATTTAAACTAACTTATCCTATATTCTTTTTTTTAACATTAATGTTCAACACTAACACAAAACAAACAAATATTTGTACCAAATAATCGTGTGAATGGCAATAAAGTCGGTGAAATATTAGGTGTGATATTGTGAGTTGTGTGTAAATATATATCCTAGGGCCTGTTTACATACGGTAAATTTTCTGTTTTTTCTGTTTCTATTTTTCCGAAATATCTATGATTTTAGAAAACACTAGAAATATCTCGAATTTAGGATATGATGTTTCTTTTGTACTAAATGTGAAAATTTTCAAGTTTTAGAAAACTCGAAATTGTATTCACCTAACAACTATTTCTTCTTTTTTTGAAAAACGAAAACTACTACTTTTGTTAAATCAATTTGATTTTAATTAAGAAATCATGCTATCATTTATTTCTTTTTTAGAAGATTAATAAACTAAACAGTAGCCCATTTTAATTTTGTTAAATATTAAATATAAATATGCTAATTCTATTCATGTTAAAGATCAAATATAAATATAATAATTTCGTTCATGAAAATAAAATATATACTGTATAAAATAGACTTGAATTATTTGTTCATTACGTAAATACTACAAATATGAACATTAAAAACATACTTAATTTAACTTGTTACTTCTCCATATTCAGATAATATTATAATTAGCCCATAGTTCATATTCAGATAATATTATAATTAGCTCATAGTTGATCTGCAATCCATCTCCTTTGTTTTCAAATATACAGTTCTCAAATATAAGTATTTTATCTGTAATCCATCTCCCTTGTTTTTTCTCAGGAATTTATAGCAGAAGTTCTTGAAATGATAGAGCTGGACAACATCAAAGATGCACTAGTTGGGATCCCTGGTGTTAGTGGTATGCCAACAGAGCGGCGAAAGCGGCTAACTATTGCTGTAGAACTTGTTTCAAATCCATCTGGATGCCAGAGCAGCTGCAATTGTCATGAGAGTAGTGAAGAACATAGTTTGTACGAATAGGACGATAGTATGCACCATTCACCAACCAAGTATTGATGTCTTTGAGGCATTTGATGAAGTAATTGGCAAACTGCATAATCATCAATCCATCATAATAAGCAATCTTTATGTCGGTATCGATGATAAGTTTGATGATAAATTTTCCAACTGCAGCTCATTCTGATGAAGAGAGGAGGGCAGATGATTTACTCTGGAGAATTAGGACAGCATTCTAGTAAGCTTATCGAGTATTTTGAGGTGAGCTTCAGAGAAAAAGATATATGTTCTTTCCGGTTTCATTCCAGACTCCTCCCGACAATTTCAAGCACTCTTTGACTCTCTTTTCAAAGTCCTTTTCATCTTTCCCTCGCGGTACTTGTTTGCTATCGGTCTCTCGCCCGTATTTAGCCTTGGACAGAATTTACCGCCCAATTTGGGCTGCATTCCCAAACAACCCGACTTGACAGACAAGATCTTAAACAACCTGCAGGGCATACCCGGAGTCCCAAAAATTGAAGAAAACCATAATCCAGCAACATGGATGTTAGAGGTCACTGGTCCATCTGTAGAAGCTCAGCTTGCCTTAGATTTTGGTCATCTTTACATAGACTCTCATCTCTACCGGTAATCTTAATTGTACAAGGACAAATGCAAGTGCAGATTAATCATGTCAATTAATCGAAAAAAATCCACTGAACTAAGACATGCTGGTGCACTTTTTATGAAGAAAAAATGAAGAACTAGTCAGGAAATTAAGTCATCCACCACCTGGTTCGAAGGAATTGCAATTTCCTTCGAGATTCGCCAGAAATGGATGGCAACAATTCAAGGCATGCCTTTGGAAACAAAATTTATCTTATTGGACTTCAGATGCGATTGACCTTCGTTATGGGGTCTTCTCTGGTATTTGGAGCAATACTTTGGCAGAAAGGACAACAAATGTAAGTTACATACACACATAACCACAGTTTTCCTATGCTTAACTTACTTACACTTAAACATCCAAGATCCTGACTCTATCCTGTTTTGAAGAAACGATGAACAAGACTTGTTCAACATATTAGGCTCGATGTTTGTTTTCCTGCAATTCACCGGGACAGTAAACTGTTCACCTGTTCAGCCATTTATAGCTACTGGGCGCACCATCTTTTATCGCGAAAGATTCGCTGGAATGTACTCCTCTCAGGCATACTCATTTGCACAGGTCCAAAAAAAAACTAGTCCTTCAGTATTTTCTAAACTTGATACAAGCTAGATCTCAAAGCTAACATAGTTCCAAAGTTGCAGGTGGTCATAGAAATTCCATATTTACTACTTCAAGCAGCATTGTTTGTGATGATCACATATCCAACCATAAACTTCTACTGGTCAGCTTACAAAGTGTTCTGGTATTCATACTCAATATTCTGCAACTTACTCTTTTTCAATTACATGGGATTGTTGCTCGTCTCGTTGACCCCGAATTCTCAAGTTGCTTCAATATTCTCAAGCTTCTGCTACACCCTCCTGAATTTGTTCGCAGGCTACCTCATACCCGAACCGGTAAGCTCAGTTGTTTGTATTTTTCCCTTAGCCGTTTTTTTCCGATCTATCCGGGCATCCTCTTTGCCCTCATTCGAGCATGATCGGGGCATGAAGGGTGACTTTTCTAGTATAATTTTCTTTGTTCACCGGACACGAACTTCAGACGTGGATTAAAAGACAATGCATATGTATTTGATTCTAACAGGAATGTGATTCTTTTCTGCAGAAAATACCTAAATGGTGGGTATGGGCATATTGGTTATGTCCAACACCATGGTCACTTAAAGCTCTTCTTAACTCACAATACGGAGATGCAGAGCAAGAAATAACAGTATATGGCGAGCGCAAAGCAATCAGTGGTTTTTTACATAGCTATTTTGGGTACAACTACCATGATTTAGGAATTGCAGCATGTGTTCTTCTAGCTATTCCAATTCTCTTTGCAACTTGTTTTGCAATTGCAAAAGCAAAACTCAACTTCCAAAGGACTTAAAAGAGAACATAATTTGCAAATTTATTCTCTATGTTTAACACATAATTGAAAGGTGCATTTGACCTAATAAATAAATAGTTAGGAATAAAATTTCCTTTATTTTCTATATTACATATTGAGAACCAGTACTGACTTAATTCAACTGTTAGTATTACAAATTTAGTATCTCTGGCATTACCGTTAGAATATTAAAAAAACCAAGCTTCCAATTCTTTTGTCCAACCAGTTGTGCATATATGGTTAAAGGAAAAAACAATCTTGGATCTCAAATCGTGACCTCTTTTCATTTTTCTCTCGGCACTCACAATGAATTGTCGATTTCGCCATGGAATCTTCATGATGATCGCCATCTTCATTTCTAAGAGTTGCCGTGTTCTTGCACATAGCCAAAATTCATAATATTCACCCTCTATTTATTCTTCTTTTGTTGCAATGTCACCTAGTCGAGGTTTGCTAGGATTCCATCAATAAAAAGAAAAGCTTCATCCGTGTTTTAATAGAAAATAATAAAATAAATAAATATTATTTAGATATTAAAATTAAAATTACTAAAAATTATAGTAAGAATATCAAAAAGTAGATGGTGGGGTGTGCTGCTGGGCGTTCTTCCTTGAGATATATCATCAGTTCTCTGTTCTTGTCTTGGCGTGAGTCGTTCGACCATCATGGTGTGATTTTCAACAGATTCTGGCAGATATTGTACTATCCTTTCATCTTATTGGTTGGACAGGAACAATCTAGTGTTTCAAGTTAAAATGGTAGATTTAGATCGATTTTGCCATTCGGTGCTGGTCGAATTCGTGAGAGATGTTTCTTTTTTTTTTGTTACTGTTGAGATTGTCGTCGTATCACGTATTTACCTGTCAATCCTCTTAATAAAAAAATTCATTTACACAAAAAAAAAAAAAAATTAATTCTCATTTTAGTTTTGTTTTTAAAAAGTTATATGTACCGAATGAAATGAGCCACACGAAAACATAGATACATATGGTAAATAGTCAATATACCTAAAAAAAAAAAAAAAACTTATAATGTTCAAGAAATTAAAATTATTCCATCAACAAATTCAATGTATTGCAATCAAAGTAAGCAAAATTAACATGTACCCCGAGCTGGGATAATTTACTTTGATTTCCGATTTAGAAAATGTTTAAGTAGAGGAATATCTCGAAGCGATCGCACTTTTTGTACTTGCCGATATTTCTTAATCTATTTCTACCTTAAAAAAAAAACATGTACCAACTTTAATTAAAACTCTAGTTTAAAAAGGTAAAAAGTTTAGATAATTAAACAAACTTTAAAAAATATATATATTAAAAGAAAAGAAATTACTAATATTTTTAGAGGGAAACCCGAACCATTAACTAGCCCCTAGAGGCTAGATCCGCCCTTGCTTTCATCGGTGGTATTACTTTTCACAGTGAGGCTGCGGTTTCTTTCACTTTTACTATATTTCAAAAGAAACAATCAATGGTGTGGTCTGTGCTGCCGTTACACTCCAAATTCATTTCTTCTTTTGTGAGGACTCACTTTCATAAAAACACCCATAAAAAAATAAAAAATAAATAAAATTGGTAAATTGAAATAAATAATTAAGTAGCATTGTTATGAGAAAAAAAGAAGAAATACAATGAAATACATCACTCCACGTGTGAAATAAATAATTTGGTAAATTGAAAAAAAACAAAGAAGATCTCAATCAAATATATAAGACACATGAATTTGAATATTATATAGAGAATTAAAATACTCGGGAGGCTGAGTAAAAACACAGTTAGCTAACCCATAAACGACACTATATATTAGCTTCTTGGAACACACGGGAATAACATGAATCACTTTATCATCCACCTGAATGACGTATTCGATACGCCGAACCAATTTCATGTTAGCTACCGGAAAGCATCTTGCCAACCAATATAAACCTTCTTATTTTTTTTATTTATTTTTTTTTATTTTTAAAGGAAAGATTTTATTAAGAAAAAACATTCGATACAATAGGTGCAATCACCTCGAAACATACTCCTATTCAAACATTTTCCAAACCGAAAAATAAAGCAAAATTTTCTAAGATACAAGCTGAAAGGTTGAGGTTCTTACAATCATGTACGAAGAGAATGAACAAGGGAGATGAGCCACTTCTTGTAAAATGAGACTCGTACAACCAAAGCAAAAACTCCCTAGAGTGTAGCGCTTGAACTATTTTCAGACAGTCAGATTTCACCGCAACGGATTGAAATCTCTATTGAATCTCGTATTTCAAATCGCCAAAACCTTAGTTGTAGCACCGCCAACGGAATCAGAAATCACTACCCTAGCAAGAATGCAGGTGCCCGAGAAGCCTTTCACCAGAAACCCCAGATCTAAAGACGAGAAATCTATAGTCGCGTTCGTATTCAGTTTAACCCCTAGAGGGACCACTTGAGATTCTCAGTTGCCCCAATTGGAGGTTCACCATTATGACAGAATATAAATCTTTTAATTTGATAAGTCACCTTTTATTTATATATATAATTTATTTATTTATTTAAATACAATTTACAACGGAAATTGTGGGATTCAGAAGAGAAAATCTAAGAATTTGAGAAGTTGTATAATTTGCTGAATGAATGTTTACTTATCTCTACGTGGCGATCATCCCTTTTTTTGGCATGTTTAAGGTTAATTATTACTTATTTTGCAATATAAAATTAATGTATTTAGTAATTATTTTTAAGCTTGAACTTTTTGGAACAATCCATAAATAACTACTCCCTCCGTCTTTTAAAGGAAGACGCTTCACTGTTCATCACGCGTCTCGAGGAGACCGAATGACTCACTATTTGACCCCAAAAAATTCTAAATTTTTTTCCGAACGTACGTTAATCCTTAAAGAACTTTCAAAAAAAAGTACGAAATTTTTTGGGGTCAAATAGTTAATCATCCGACCTCCTCGAGAAACGTAATAAACAGTGTCGCGTCTTCCTTTAAAAGACGGAGGGAGTACAACATTACTAGCATTATCCAGGAGCATTAGTTTCAAGTTTCGTATATTAAAATAAAAATAAAAATAAAAATAAAAACAAAATGTCACATGCCATTTTACTTTTTCAACTCCAGTAGTATTTTGTAAATTATAAAAAAAATCTTTAGTCACCATCACCCAACAGTAACGCCACCTACATTACGTACTTTCACCCTCTCATTTCAAATATCAGTACTCTCTCCTCAGTCCTCACACTCCTACAATACCACACACTCCTTCTCACTGTAACACCTTCTCTCTCATCATAATCATGGATTACCTCTCTCTCTTCTTCACCCTCTCCCTCCTCCTCTCCTTCACCTTTTACTGGTTCTTCTACCTCTTCGGCGCCGCCGAAGTCCGCGGCAAGCACGCCTCCCAGCTCTCCGGCGGCTCCATCTCCCCGGAAAATGTCGGATCCAATTACCGTCAATACGCCTCCTTCTTCAAAAACCCTACCCAGTATTTCCAAACCGTCGCCGGCGACCAGGTCCCCCTCTTCGTCGACACTTTCTACAACCTCGTCACCGACATCTACGAATGGGGATGGGGCCAGTCATTCCACTTCTCCCCCACCGCCCCCGGAAGATCCCACCGCGAAGACACCCGAGTCTTCGAGGCCCAAGCGGTCGATAGCCTCCGCGTGGGCCCCGGGGACAGGATCGTCGACGTGGGCTGCGGGGTGGGCGGGCCCATGAGGGCTATCGCGGCCCATTCCGGAGCCAACGTCGTCGGGATCACCATCAACGAGTACCAGGTGCAGCGCGCCCGGGCCCACAACAAGAAATCGGGCCTCGACAAGCAGTGCGAGGTGGTCTGCGGGAACTTCCTGCAGATGCCGTTCGACGATTCGAGCTTTGACGGAGCCTACTCGATCGAGGCCACTTGTCACGCTCCCAAACTGGAGGAGGTTTACAAGGAGGTGTTTAGGGTTTTGAAGCCCGGAGGCAGGTACTTCTCATCGGAGTGGGTGACAACAGATTTGTACGATCCGGAGAACGAGGGGCACGTGGAGATCATCGGAGGGATCGAGAGGGGGAACGCGCTGCCTGGGTTGAGGAGTTACAAGGATGTGACTGAGGTGGCGAGGAGGGTGGGGTTTGAGGTGGTGAAGGAGGAGGATTTCTCGAAGCCGCCGCGGGGACCGTGGTGGTTGAGGCTGAAGATGGGGAGGGTTGCGTACTGGAGAAATCATTTGATGGTTACGGTGCTGGCCGCGCTGAGGATTGCGCCGAAAGGGGTGGTGGATGTGCACGAGATGCTGTATCATGTGGCGCAACATTTAACCAGAGGAGGAGAGACTGGGATTTTTACCCCAATGTATGTCATTGTGTTGAGGAAACCAGTTGTGTCTAGTTAGTTAATTAATTAGGGTTGCTGTTGTTTCTTTCTTACTTTCTTTATTTTTCTTTTCATCAGGGTCTCAATTTCAAGTATTATGGTTTATGTTTAATTTGCTAATTAATTTCTCCCTTCTTGATCTAATCTTGTTGGTAAGATCTTGGTTTGGTTGGTAATTATGAGTTATTAGCTTTCTTGAAAAGATGGGATGGGGGAAATATATGTAAGGAGAAATTTCAGCAGTGAAACCAGCAAATTAACAGACAGGAAGAAAATTAAATTATTCTTAAAACTTTCCAAATTTTTCTTGTCATTGTTTCAAATTTGATTAATTACTGATCAGATTTGCAAAAAAAAAAGAAATTGTAACCAAGATTATTGTCAATTTTATTGGTACGAAATGTATCGGTTCTAATTTCCGAGATGAAAAATGAAATTTCTAATTTTAATTACATGAGCGGTTCTGTACTGCCCCTGCCAAATCAACGTCAATGGTGGGGTTGATCAATATAGATACTTTATATAGCTGGCTATTTTTATTTTCCATTTCGAGCAAGCTATTTATTAATTACTTTTGTTTTTCTAGGGGATATAAAAGGCATTTTTGCAAAAAATATTGTAGTGTGTGGACTGCAACTGCAAGCCTACATACTCTAGCTAGCAAGAGCAAGCCACAAAATTTTTTAAGTTTTTATTCTTTAATATAAAAAAACGATGCATAAGAATATTTAAGAACTATTTTAAAAAATTATAAAATATGTTTAGGAAGTTTTGATTTATTTATTATTAAATATTTTAAAAAAAATCCAAAACTGTTTGTAACAAATGAAATAAAAATTTATGTAAAGGAGTTGAAATAAATTATGATAATAAAAAAACAGAATTCTCCATTAAATATACTCACATGATTTTAAAGGTAAGTTCATCTTAATCGCACAACAAAACTAACGCCTGACGTGAGGCAACAGCCAAAGTTGAAGTGGCGTTACCACATAACAACGTGTACAGTTGTGGACTAACTGAACGGAATGATGGTCGATCGCTGATTAAAAGCGGAAGCAGTGGGGGACAGTTACTTACTTTTTCCACCATCACCGCTTCAGAGTTCAGACCTTTTGTAGTGGAAAAGACAAAAGAAAAGCTGGGAATTATAAAAAACAAACCAGAAGTGTACCAACCTCAAATGGGGTCGGGTCGGGTGATAATTGAGCCTTATCTTATGTCGTGTCAAGTGTGTACGAAACTTACCTGCTATTTCTCTCTCTTTTCTACTCATTTAATTAAGAAAAAAAATAGTAAAATCAATATTAAATTTGTACGCAATGTTCAAATAACACCTTAGGTTTTAATTTTATTCAATGTAAACCCCTAGATTTGTTAATTTGTTCAAAACAAAACCTAATTTTAAAATTAGCTTAAGTCATGTTAACTCTATATGGATCCTTAGCATTTAGCTCACGTAAAAATACACGCATAAAAAAATGACGAGGATTTTTTTTCTCTCTACAGTCTACACTATGTTTGCTGACGAAAATATATTTTTTCAAACAAAATCAAAAAAAAAAAAATTAACATATAAGTAATTGTATATATAAGAAAAAATATGAAAAAAGTCCGTAAAATTAATAGAAAAATTGTAGAAATTTTAAATATTAGATTAAAAATTATATATATATATATATAATAAATTGGTAAATAATAAATAAATATCAAGAAAATTAGGAAAAAATGCAAAAAAAAATATATCTAATTTTTTTAAATAAAAAAAATGAATTGTTAAAAAAATCAAAAAAAAAATATACATTGCAGTAACTATATCAGCCTTTGTTATGTCACTGAGTTACCAATAATTATATATATAAAATAAAGTAATGATGGAAAAAGTTATTAGCTCATTTGGTAAAAAGTATGCCTTAATATTATTATTGTTCGAAAGTTTTCGCAAAAAAACAAATTCTGCTTATTTCAGGACTGGCCAGTCGACTAGTGATTTCAGGGGTCTGACTAATCAGTTTAGTCCTGAGTATAAAATTTATTTTGGGTCCAAACCCACGTAATTTTTCCAAAATGTTTCATACTATTAAAAGATCAAGTCTCGTACATTTATTTTTTATTTCTCTTTTATCTTTTTGCGCGGAACTTCCGCAACAATCTTCTCCTAGAATAAAAAAAATATCACCGAGCCCACCATAAAAACGTAACTATCCCCCCCTCCAACCAAGCAGGCAAGCACCACATGGCCCTACTGTTAAGTATTTCTCTGTTTTTATGTTTGCATGTATATATGTTGAATATTATTGTGTTGATTAAGTTCAACATATTAAAAAAATATAATTAATACATGTAGGTTCCTCGTGATCGGACTCGGTCCAACTCCAAATGGACCATGTAATGAAATCACCCCATCTAGCTAGCTAGCTAACCTGCCAGGTCTAGTGATAATTGGCCCATTTATAAGATCCATCATCACCCACCTCAGTTTTGTCCCTGAGTAACCAAATTCAGTAAATAATTGATTATTTTTTAAGAAATTGAAGTTTAACAAGGATGTGGAGACGGTTACGTGCCTATGCAGTGACTTGAGAAAAAACCACTGTATCAATATCTCTGATCATGTGTTGCCATAGGTGTAGTAGTACAAATAAGTCTTTCGGTTTTCAACATTTAATTTGAATTAATAACAGTTACTCTAAAGTTATGTAATTCAACTGATAGATAGTTGTTCTAGCATAATTAAATATTTTAAATTCAAGCTGTAAGTATGTAGTTGTATTAAAACTTATGAAATTGAGCTTTACAATCCTTTAGGGTTAAATTCGGAGTAGTCGGCACACCTATTGTGATAATTGAATTACTAGATGGTCTCGATAAAAAAAAAATTAATCAACTAAATTAAGTTTATGTTATAGAGTTTAATCAGTAGTTTTTTTTGTTGGTAAAAATCAGAATCAATTAGTAGATATTTATGATGATAAATTATGGAATTAGTAAAATTTAAAGTTTAAACTTTTTTTTGTCACCAAATTAGCAATTCAAGAGTTCATATGCCGTCGTCATTTGCAGTATCAAGAGGTCGTTAAATATCCTTGCACATAAATTAGGTCAACTTACTTTAATTTTTAGATCTGGGAATATATGGGTAGAGGAATATCCGAGACGAATTAATTCAAAGCTTTTTATCCTTTCAAAAAAATTAGCAATTCAAGGGTAAGGTTAATATTTTTAATGTGTATGCACATCCATTTATTTAAGGTTCATCTCCTCTCAAGTTTTCAAGTAGTATGCTAGAAAAAAACCCTCTAAAAAAAAACCATTTTTTTGTTAATATTTCTCCTAATTTTCTAGAAAATATCTTCTACAAGTACTTTATGGCAGCCGCGCGACATGTGATTCTTCGAATAATGAGATTCTCAAAATTTCAACTCCATGTGAAACGAATCAGTACCCAAAAATCGCAGGAATCATAAGTGCCAAACAAGAGGAAGGAAAATGGAAAAGTGGAGAGATTGTGCTGCTTCTAATATTCCTTTCATTTGTTTAACATACGTGACAACGTAGGCAAGGAGACTCGAACCCGAGACTCGAACATTCTTCCTTATGCTGATTTATTATTATAATTATTACACTAATGGATGAATAAATATAAGTCAAATACATTACTAGAATCTGGAAGTTTTGTCCACTGCACTGCAACCGGGTATACATGAAATCTCAACTTTACATCCGTCTATAAACGCATACATATATAGTAATAATAATAATACACACAACACCTACCACAAAGGGTTATTCCAGTTGGAAGGAGTCGACGAATCATTTACCTTAGCTCGTTCCATAGTCCAACAATTCCCACCTGAAGGGTCGGAACACGTACACCACCTCCGGACAGCTCTTGAACAACAGCGCGACACAGACGCAGACTGCTGCGATGGCGACCATCGAGAGCATTGCAGGCCTGTACACGAGAGACCGACAGGCTGCTCCGAATGCAAGCTTCTGAGTGCAAAGCTTGCAGTTGCGTTGTATGGGTCTCAGTGCTGCCTGTCCAATCTCGAAGCTGGATGACAGCCCTTCATTCTGTTTCTGATTGTTGTTCCAGCTTATGAGAGCATCAGGGATGTCAAGCGCCACATGTCCTACACCAGGTTTCTTGTTATTAGTTTTCCTCTGGATGAGGTGGATGTAAGAGTAATGGCCACGCAAGCGGGCATAATCCTCAGGTGTGGAGCCAGAGCTGTCACGCGCGTTCTTCCATGCTTTAATCCCCACCTGAATCAGACACGAGAATATCCAAGAATTATACTTATGTCCAATAATTATACTCTCTTGATAAACAAAGCTGTTTGCTTCAGTTCAACACAAGAAGACAGTCAAAGCTGTTGTTTCAAGTCTAAACATTTACACACAAGACATTGCATTTGCTACTAATGACCAATAATAGAGACCAGGAGCACCAGACAAATAACCAACTGGAGACTAAAAATAGAGACCAAGAGCACAAAATTCTGGCCTGATTTGACTTCACGACACCATATCCATTCATTTCTATTTTAAGTTACTACTAAATTTACATTTAAAAAGAAAGATGGTTGAAACAGGAGGACACAAAACAAGATTGGCGCTTGGTTAGATCGACCGTGTCACTTGGATCCTAATCAAAGTAATTTCTTGAAAGACACAATAACAAGTACAGCCATAAATAAGCATCAACACAAATGGACCAGATTGAAGATGCAAAAAGAAAAGGCTACCACATGTGAATGTTCAAGGCAGAAAAACAGAAATGCCATATTCATAGAAATCCCTCGAAGCATGTCAGGAATAAACTAACTTGAGAAAGATTACCATTCCAGGATCATCCGTTAAGGCATTGAGGACATCTTCAGAGCCATCTGTACCAGCTGCAATGTGAAGAGGTGTCAAACCTGCAGGGCCGGAGACATCTGGCCTAAACAAAATGTCATCATGTCTTCCAGATACAGGGATGTTATTTTCAGATGCTAATATCTCTGGAGTATATCTTAGGAGGAGCTCCACGAGAGACCTAGAGTTCTTCCTCACAGCCCTGTGCAGAAGGCCCATTTCAGACATTGCTAGTTTCAGAGATGATTGCTCTCCTGTACCAACAATTCCATGGAACAGTATGTTCAAGAGTTTCTTCACTACAGCACACCATTCACGGTCCATGGAGAACTCAATGAGCCACCTGAACCGTCTTAAAGGAAAGAGATCTGTGTTAGGATCTGAGTGGCCTAATCTAGACTTCAACTGGCTTCTGTGGAGAAGCCAACCCATTTCATGAATGAAGTCCATTGCTTGATTTTTCGCTTCCACTTTTACAGTTTCCTCAGTATCAGAATCTGCACCAGTAAATTCTAGTGCCCCCTCAAGCATACGGATCTCTGAACAAACATCTTTCTCAACAACTAAGAAAGGAAAGAAGCTGCTACTGAAACCATGATCCTCGATCTGGATGAAGAAAAAGTGAACTCAGCTCGCAGAAAGATATCTCCACAAACAACCATAAAACCACATTTGCAAATAAAAACAGAAGCAAAGGCAGATCAACTCAGACAAAATTACTTTCAGAGTTATCCAAAATATAACAGCATGAAGCATGTACTACCATAAGATGTAGACCTAAGCGTATACACCTGTTTGCACATGAAATCTCCACAACAGAAAGCATGCACGCAATCTCATACACAACAAAATACAATATTTTTGTAGGATTGAAACCAAGGTTATCAGTTTTTTGGGTGAAAACAAAAACAGAACATGCCATGAGCAGAAAAAATAGAAGGCAAATGCACCTCAATGAACCCTCTTCCAGTCAGCGTGGGGATAGAGCAAGAAAAGTTAACACATTGGGGTTCATCATCCCCTTTGAAGGAATCACCATCATCCACTAACTCATCATCATTCTCCTGAACAACATATTTACCCTCAACTGCACACAGTAATCTGAAGAACCAAAGCAGGTAGCAGAGACTTTTTAGTACGACAAAACAATTGATGATGGATGATCACATAAAAAGAAAAAACCCACAATTTCCTTTAGCTCAATATCCAGATGCAAAAAAGAGAATAACCTTGTTCCAGGCCGAGACAGGTTCATTCCTTTAACTATGAATTGAGCTCTCTCTGATGCAGATATTGCAATTGGTTTAACACTTAATATTTTTCCATAATTGTTACTTCGAAGAGGCAATGACGTGTCCACAACAACCTGACCTGTAGCCAAAAAAAACGCCAGATCTTTCAAACACAAGTATTCCTCCTTTATAGTAAATACCAAGTAACTATGAAATCAAAGGTAACAGACCATTGTAAACAAATGCTATTTGATGTTGCAATCTAATGTAGACCCATCCACTTGTCCAGAAAGTGTCATCTGATACATCCAGAAGCCTTCTCAAACTGGAGCTAAGATCACCACAAAGCTATACAAAAGGCAAATAAACTCTAAGGTCAAAAACATTTCCTGGTAAAGCACAAGGTAACAGAAATGGTCAATATGCATATAGAGCTCACTTCCTCCCATGAAGCCTCAGGCTGACGAAGATAAATGGTCAGAACAATACATCCTGGTCGAATATAGCTCTCAATTTCCGTGGGACTGTGAGACAGCCAATCCAGAATCTGAACGCATCAAAAATAATGTAAAGATATTTTATGAAAACTGAATAAAAAATATCTGACAAACAGGGCATTATATACATCTAGATTATAAGTACCTGGGCTCGCAGGACGAGAGGAAAATCATTGGGTTCTTTTCCAAAAAGTTTAAAAATAATACGATCTGTTCGGTTCTGAAATGACAGGAAATGAAACAGATATATCAGATGCAAAATATGAAACATGTAGCCCGAAAGATACTGGACACTTTGTCTTAACATATTTACATATGGAGAGATCCACTTCAAACTCAAAGTGGTCAAACGTTAAACTTTTAGGACTTTATTGTAGAGACTCTCCCAAACAAGTTAAAATTGCCAACAAAAAGGACCCACATATACTGTCATTAAAACAAAAGACTTGGAACAACAAAATACTCCTGACTTATGCAATCATCAAAATCAAAAGTTTTATGTTGGGAGGGATTGGACTTAATAAATCTACCAGGAGAGAATTCCAAACGCCATATCTATCAATAAATGCATAGAGGAGCGTGCATCATACCTGAGCATCACCACTAGAGCTAGAAGGTGATTGAGCAGATGCTGAGTCTGAATTTCCACTTGTCTGGGGTGGACTTGATTGGTGGGAGTCTTGTCGCACCCACGAAGGGCAGTCAAGAGAGCTTGTAACCCCATTTGTGGGGACAGGCATATCTTCAATTCCATCATCCGAGTCAATGTATACATCATTCAAGTCGAAGTTGTTTATCTTGACCTGCCCTACAGTAGTGTCCTGAACTTCTGAATAAGGATAATTGTTTGGAACACTGCATTTCATGGAAGACGTAGTTTGTGTATTTGCACCATTAGCATCATTTGCACGTACACCTTGCTGCAGCGTTTCAGAAACAGGAATGGTCAAATGTTGTATTAAAGACGGTCAGTCAGGTGACTTAACCATTTGAAAGAAAAATTGAGACTACCTCAGAATTTCTGAACGAGGTGCCATCATTCAGCAAATGCCGAGGTTCTTGCAAGAGCCCCAATATATTTCTTCCTCCATCAACGGTCTGACTTGCAAGGCTCCTCAAAAGGTGAGATAATAGATCCTGATCAGTTGGCTGGTCTGATTTATTGGCTGCAATTCATTAATCACCAAATATAAGCCACTCATACAAAAAGGACAATACTGAACTATAAGGCCAACTAGCAAATAAAAGTCCCCAATATGAAGCAACAAATGAAGGGAAAAGGCTGCAGAACCATACAGAACCAGACAGAGTTATTAACAGGATAAATGTGGAGTTGCTTACAGTGCATGTTAGAAAGTATCCTCAAGAGACTTATCAACAGATAACCATTGGTCTGGTCATCGTTCAATGAATTTCCACTACCAACGGGATCGGGAATAGTCTTCCGCCTCCTTTTATTATGGCCAGCCAACCGCCGACGACAACTTCTCTTCCCATCATCAAACTCTTGTAGGACATGAAACCTGCCAAAAGTTCAACGAAATATCACTTGAGGAAACAATTTTCGGAAGTTTGTACTTTGTACAATTGAGTTCAGTTCAGCATCTAAATTTCTCCGCATAATGGAGGAAAATAAGTCTCATGTTCACTTCCTTTTGGGGTGGGGAGTGGGAAGTTGAGGACTTCCTAAAGAACAGCAAGCATCCCAGAGCTAAAACTAATCAGTTACCCAATTTGGCATCCAAGTTACGTGGTACTAATATATCAGAACTCATAATAACAATGCAAGTAACCAATACAGAAATGAACAATACATGCATCACAAAGTAACCAGCAAAAACTGCATACCTACTGCACTGCTGACAAAATCGCTGCATAACATTCCCCACAAGAGCCTTGGTAGCTTTTGAGTGCATCTCGCAAACTTTATGCCGTCTATGGTAATCTTTGGCGTTGCTCAGATCAGCTCCACAGTCCTCCACCTGACAAGCTGCACGACTAGTGCCAGCCCCAACCAATTTAGTCTTTTTTCCACTATTCCCCTCCCAATTCCCAGCCTCTCTTTGGCTAACAGGAAAACCATCTCCACTAAGCTTTAAACTAAGGCTGCCAGCTTCTTGTTCATTCAAATTGTCATCTTCAATGACAATAACCCTCCTCTTTTTCTCCAATTCCCTCTTTCCTTTCTCACCCCCCAGATTCACTTCATCAGAGCAGGATGATGAACTATTCGAAGAATTCCCTGCGGTAGAAATCCCCGTCCCGAGAGGGAAGAACTGTCTGTTCAAGCTACCAGATGGTACTTGATTCAAGGGACTAGCAATAAAAAGGTCACCATCCCACTTCCAATCGTTCAAATCCCATTCCAAGCTTCTCTTCCCTACAGCCCGCATATCCATACCATAGAAATGATGAGCTTCACCGCCAAATCTAGCCTCCATGGATCAAAACCAGACACAGGAAGATCCAAATTCACCAAATCAAACCAACCTTAAAATTCCAGAAGATGACACTACAAAGATCACAACTTTAAACACAAAATTCACCTAATCAGCTTCACTCCTACCCCAAAAGTCCAGAAACAAAACACCAACGCACCCATGATTCCAATTAAGAGCAACCCACATACCAAATAGAGCTTAATCAGCTACTAAACCCCCAGAATCCACCACTCCAATCACTAAACTCCTCATCACAACTAGATTAACCACGCGCACACATGAAAAACCCGAAAAAGAACAGAGTGCAAAGAAAAACCACTTCACTGCAACAAGAGAACAGCAGATTGAAACAAAAAGAACTCAACTTGCAAACAAGTAGTGCTTAGATTAATCAGCCTGAGCCGACCCAGATCGGCTTCTTGCCGGGAAGTCACGGAGGCAAGGACAGCAAGTGGGGGAAAATAATAATCAATAATAATGATGGTGGTGATGATGATGATGGGTGAGTTTTTGTTTTTGCAAGGTTGTGGACCTATGGTATTGTGTGGTTATATGGTTGCAGAAAATGAAAAATGAAAATATTTTCAACAACAATAATAATGTTTTAAGTCACCAACAATCTTTAGTACTTTTACCTGCATCATATTCATACTCATGGATGTGAGAAATGTGATAGAGAGAGAAACAAAACTGATAGAGAGAGAAAGAAAGCAGAGCATGTAACACTAACAGTGCCATACACCCAACATCGAAATGGTGGGTCCCACCACCACACACCGCGTGTCCTATCTCGTCGCACTTGCGATAAGAATTTTTTTTTTTAAAGATGCTCCCTTTTTTCCTCTTCTACCATCTCATCTCATCTCATCTCATCTCCCTTTTGTTTTTCCTTTTTCTTATTTAATTATAAGGACAAATTCAATATTGCCACTAAATGTTTTTTCTCTTTAAAATACGCCATCAATAATTTTTTATTTATAATTATACCACTAAAAAAATCTTAATTCGTCAAATATATCATCAATATCATTTTCTTCATATTTCTCGATAACATTTTGGTCATTGCTTATAAGAAAAATGATCTATATCTTTAGGCTTACTTGTAAACTACAGTATGTTACTCCCTCCGGTTTTAAAATAATGTCTTTTTAGGACAGTAAAAATCCGTAGGACAATGATCTTTGATCTTATTTTATTCCATATTGTTTCATTTTTACTTTTAATTTCCACTCAAATTACCACACCATCATCAAATTGGGTTGATTCATAATTTTTTTTGTCATTTGCACAAAATATATATTTCGAAAAAGATAAAATGACAAGTATTATAAACAATAAAAATCCGTAAGAAAAAGACATTCTTTCAAGTTTCCTTCTTCTAATTCTTTCTTTCTTCATTAAATACCTTTATTAATACTCTCATATATATATCCACCAATTTTGGATAAAATAGATAAAAAAAATTAACAACAAAAATTGTATCAATAATAAATAATAAAATAGTTTGAATAAAATAATTAAAATTGAAGCCTAAAAATATAAAATAAAATAAAAAGTTTAAGTACCGAAATATCAATAAGAAATACTCCTGGAAAATGATGTTGGTGAAAAAAGCTTTAGTGGTAAGATTGTAAAAATAAACTTCTTGGTGACATAAATAAGAAAGAGAAGAAGCTTTAGGGACCAAATGGAACTTGTCCTTTATATATAGTTATACTATTTCTTTTTTATTTTCTGTTTTATGCGTCTTCCCCTCTCCCTCGTTTTGTGTATGAGTCTGTGTTGTGTAACGTGTGTGTATTGTCCTGTTCCTATATCTCCCCTACAGATTAGAGGGAAGGGCCACTATCCGCTGCTTCGCGTACTTTGCTGAGCCTTGTATTTTTTTATTTTTTATTTTTTATTTTTAATTATTTTACAGTTTACACTTTAGTGGCAATGGCGGAAAACAATAGTACTATTCCAGGTCTCGCACTCAAGTTTCCATAATGAGAAAAAAATATGTCGGGAATATGATATAATTTGAACGAAATTATTAGTCTCAGTTAAAAAAATAATAGGGTTAAAAAAAATAAGAAAAATGATAAAATTTACTCCTATATTTGTAGCATAAGTCAGAATAAGTCATTACACTTGTAGTTGAGGCAAATAAATTATTACATTTATTCACTTGATCAACGTTAACCATTACTACCTAAAAGTAGAAATATCTTGTTTGGCATCTCGTAAAATAAAAAAGATGCTCGATTTTTTTCTACTAAAAAAAATACTAATTTATTTCAACTTAATTTTTTTACAATGAAAAAAATAGCCACAATAATTTTTATTTTAAATGTATAATTACGTCCGAACGTAAATAAATTCATAAGTTGTCAATCAATGTATTAATTATAAATATCATAGTTTTTTTTAATTGTAGTACAAATGCGATGCCGAATTTTTCCATTTTTTGAAGAAAATAATATAATTTAGGACAGTGTTGTTGTGCAAGGGGGATCGGATTCATTGTAACTCAACTTACTAATAGTACTTTTTGTCTGTTTTTCTTTTTCTAAAATTATAGATAATTGTGTTATCTTCCTTCAAAAGTATCTTCCTTTAAAATTTAGGTTCATTGCCACAATTTTCTAGTACTTGAAACATAAATTAACATAAATAATGGTGTAATTTGTTTATTATGTGTTGCTCATATCAAATTAATTAAAGTATAGTGTATCTAAGCCGGTTGTAATAATATATACACGAATAAGGTGATATTATTCTCATACCCTAAATTATTATTGACACCTCGAATTGTTATGTTCGCATATTTTCATATTTAAATAGGGATTGTAATTCAACTTATTAGTGCATGTCGTTTTTATGATGTAAGGTCATGAATTCGATCTCTGCTACTGTAATGATGATTAATAATATAACTATTTTTAAAAAATATTTAAATAGGAGTTGGTGTGGTAAATTTATAACTTAAGTTAATAGATACGCAGTTTATTAGTTGTTTAACTAGTAATAAAGGTATCAATAGAGACTCAGACTCAGATTCAAATCACATCTCATCTCATGTACGTCTCTCAACAAAAAAACCTTAAAAGTGTGAGAATAATAATTTAGAGCGTATAACTAACATCACTCATATATGTATTGTAAATGCGTATAGTATACATATAAAGATACAGATACCGGTATACATGTTGTGTTGAACCAAAAAAGAGAGTCTAGTAATATCGTTGTAATGTAAGCATCACATGGATAATGAACGCGTACGTACGACTGCTAATACTAACATTTTTCTTGATTGAAAAAATAAATAAATATTGGTAATTACTAGCTAATGTGCAACAGTAACTCGTGATTGGACAATCATTATCCTTTTGTGCGTAGGATAAGACCAAGTAGGCCCGAATTAACTACACGCGTGTCCCAAGTTTAGGATCCTGTTTGTTTCGATGAGTAATGAAGTTAGCTGATTCGAAAATGAATTTTTTTTAGTAAAATAATTCGAGAATATGTTTTTATTATATGTAATTTAACTCTCAAAATATTATATTGTTTTCAAAAACTATACTTATGCTAGTAATTGTGTGAAAAAAACTTACCATGTATTTGATGTAGTTTTAAGTTTTGTGTCAAATTGTGTAAAGACATCGCCTTGCAATATGGAATAATTACTTTATTTTACATTTTGAACTATAATTATCTCTAAAGTTATTGAATTATGATTAATTTTATTCGTATCGTGTTCACTTATTAAAAGATAAAGATCAGACATGTGACCTCTCGCTTGACAGAAATAAGAACGGCAAACAAACCATCATTGACCAATGCCACACCAATGTTTTTCAAAATCTCCATTTTAGTCCTTGTACTTTAACCCTTTTCTAAAACAATTCATACATATGGCACCTGCAAAATTAAAATTTTAGTTTATATCCTTTATTAATTTTTATTTTTGTTCATTAACTTCATTTTACTCTTTGTAACCTACCATTTTCTGAAAAAAACATATATGGACCTTGTAAAAATTATTTTTTTCATTTGTATCCCTAATTAATTTTAGTTTTGTTCACTATTTGGATAATTTACGCCGCAAATTATTTTAGTCTAGCTCTGTCCTGTAAACTACTTACATTAACCATCTGTTAGATTTCTAGCTAATTTGCTCTTCCATATTTGAAATAAAAATTAAGTAAATGGTAGACAAATCTATGGTCAACTGGATCACAACACACGAAAAACCAAAAAAAAAATCGAATTGAGTACCCAGTACTTAGAAAGTATTTTGGTTCGATTTCAGACAGGATTTTTCTGCCATCTTTTAATTTGGGTCTCGATTTTTCGGATTGATTCTGGATCAGTTTCTTTCGGTCTTTCACACTTTGAATTTTTTTTTTGCACACGACACACTAATTATCAATTAAATATTTTTCATTTATAAGGGTTTAGTCAAGTAAAAAGATGCAGTAGTTTCTATGTGGGGAGTTTATTAGGCTAATTATAAACGGATAAATAACGAAAAATAGTAACGTAACAGATCATATTGTGCAAAAAATGATCAAAACGGTATATAACTGGAATAACGGGAAACGTAACAGACGATATTGAATATTATTCATAGAATTAGGGGTGTTCATTGGTCGGTATTATAATATTTCGGTAGAATTTGTTTGGTATTCTATTAAGTATATCAATCTTTCAAAATTAGATACTGTCACCGATTTACCTAAATATTACACCGAGTTCCAAAATCAATATGAACAATCTAATAATAGGAAAATGGACAATATTTAAAAACACTCAGAAGCATCCATTTGAATGCAATTACTTACTTAATCGTATTATAAATTTTATAAATATATAAAATAGAAATTACGGAGGTTCGGTAAGGTAATTCGGTATTATAAAACCTCCAAAATTAATTACCGTTGGAATTAAATGACAATATTGAGAAAAAGAAGTCACCTTCTTAATTCGTTTCTTTAGCTTAAAAATATGGTTGGGCTGGTGTAGGCTTTCTTCTTTGTTTATATCCTCGTACCATGTGTCAATTGTCAAAGTAAACACAATCCTTTTTCGCAAATGACGTGTTTGTTATGTTATTTTTATCTTTATTAAGCAGAGAATTTGCTTTTATGCTCCTGTCCTTTCCAACCAACGTCCTTTCCAACCAACTATAGGAATTGCCTCCCACAAAACAAAACAAAACAAAAAACGATAGGAATTAATTACCATATAGTATACAATAAACAAATATTCCTTCCCATATTTATAGAAAGGGTTAATGAAATTTTCGGTACCTGCACTCGTTTAAGTGTATTGATTT